>ML368720.1:0-25222 GCA_005239525.1 Nicotiana knightiana | reverse complement strand
TTATATATATATATATATATATATATATATATATATATAATTACATTATTTGAATAGAAGTGTATTAGTTGTATTCTTAGTTCTCACAGTAAGCAGAAATGTATTGGAGATATATCAGTAAGAAATGTTAGTGATTGATTAGTGTCACGACTCAAAACATATCCTGTCGTGATGACACCTAACGTGGTACTAGGCAAGTTGACATTTCAAAATATTTCCAACACTTTTAATTTTAAAATGAAAAAAATGAGCTAAAACAATTTAAATAATTAAAGCTCTCTTATAACTGGATGGAAAATCAAAACTCAATATGGAAGTCCCCAAAATCAGAGTATCACTGAATATATGAGCGTCTAGACAACACAAGTCTGAAAATATTGTCTATGAAAAGCTGAAACTAAATACATAAAGCTGAAAGATAGGGATGGAGAGTCAAGGTCTGCCGGGAAGCTACCTCGAAATCTCCAAATGATCAAGCTGCTCAGATAATCAACACCCACGATGTCCGGAAACACCTAGCTCTACACACGAAGTGCAGGGTGTAGCGTGATTACAACCAACTTAGTAAGTAACAAGACTAACTATTGGACTGAAAGTAGTGAAGGGCTTCAAGGAGACAGTTCAATTACAGAAAATGCAATGCAGGAAAATAGGCATGCTTACAAGCTCGACATTTGAAGCTGAAACAGTTAATTTATGCCAAGTTCGATTGAAACATGATATAATATCTCTCAGAAATTTCATGACAATCATATATATCAGCTGAAGTACAACCGTCACTCAGTCCCATTCGCTCCAACCTCACAGTCACTCAGTACTCACAATCTCTCATTTCTCCCCAACACTCGGCACTCGCGCTCAGTAGGTACCTGCGCTCACTGGGGATGTACAAACTCCAAAGGGGCTCATTCAGCCCAAGTTCTATCACAAGCCAATCATGGAATAAATAAATAATACATGCCGTGACGTTCATAATTAGACCCTCGGCCTCACTCAGTCATCAATCTCACCAGTCTCTCGGGTTCTCAATAATCATGATAATCATCCCAACCAGCGATGATATAATGAATCAATAAAGAACAATAGAAGCTGAGATATAATATATAAGTAAAACTGTGACTGAGTACGAAACAACAATTTAGCAAATAATTCAACATGTAACACGACCTTTGTGGGTCCTTACAGTACCAACACATAGGCTAAATATGATTTCTAACATGATTTGCAATTCAATTTCTATAACACATGGAGAATATACGGATAACAACAGATAACCAGTCTAGTACAACCAGTGTCTAAGTATCAATACATGACAGAAAGAAATATAGAAGGAGAGACAAGGTCATGCGGACGCCGGCATCTACCTCGTAATCTTCGGTACTCGATCACGCCCGAGCTCAACGCCCTCCGTGATCAAACACACATGGATCTGCACATGAAGTGCAGGGTGTAGCATAAGTACAACCAACTCAGCAAGTAACATAAATAAATAAGAAACTGAGAAGCAGTGACGAGCTATACAATACAGTTCATTTCAGTAATTTCAACATCTAAGAATAGACATGAGTAAATGCCAATAACATGAGTTAAATCAGTTGCAAGTTTACCAAGTTCAACTAAGACCAATTATAACAAGTTTCCGGAAGTTCAGAACAGTAGTATGATTCAGCTAAATGCAGCAACAAAGTAGACAGATGCAACTTCTCAGGGTACTATCACTCAAGCTCTCATTAGCTCAACACTTGGATCTCATCCCTTAATACACATGCTCAATAGGTACCTGCTCTCACTGGGGATGTATAGACTCTAGAGGGGATCCTACAGCCCAAGCGTTAGAATCCGCATGGACAACTCACGTGCCATAAAATCATATCAAGATCTTCTCGGACAACTCACGTGCTATGGTATAACATCATGATTCGCAAGGACAACTCACGTGCTACAGAATCTATACCTCACAAGCATTCCCTCAGCCTCACTCAGTCATGAACCTCTCTAGTCTCACAGCCCTCAGTAACGCAAGGGAATCAACCCAAATCATAATGCTACAATGTATTATCAGGGAATAACAGAGACTGAGGTAAAAATATACAAGAAATGCTACGACTGAGTATAAAAACAATAATTAGGTACATAGCCTAAGCATGCTTTCTAACATGAAAGCCAGTCAAATTGCTCGAAGACAAGGAATACATGTAAGTACAAAAAGGCCATTCGACTTTACAGTCTCACGGGACAGACCAAGTCACAATCCCCCGCGGTGTATGCTCACACACCTGTCACCTAGCATATGCGTCACCTCAAATAGTCACATTATACCAAACTTCGGGTTTCATACTCTCAAGACTAGATTTAAAATTGTTACTTACCTCAACAGCACATGAATCTTACTCCGAAATGCCCTTGCCACTCGAATCGGCCTCCAAATGCCCTGAATCTAGTCACAAAGAGTACAAGATAATCAATATTGGCTAAAAGGATCAATTTCACAAGAAAACTACTATAATCTAGCCAAAAATCCGAAATCGGCTCAACCCGGCCCCCCGGGCCCACGTCTCGAAACTCGACGAAAGTTACAAAACCTAAAAGCCCATTAACTCTTGAGTCTAACCATACCAAATTTATCAAAATACAACCTCAATTACCCCTCCAAAATCCCAAAGTTCACTCTCCAATTCCAAGCCCTAAACCCCCAAATTTCCAACTCATATCCTTAATTAGGTGATGAAGAAAGCCATAAATTCATGAAATTTAGACCAATCCGAGTTAGAATTACTTACCCCCAACGTTTTCCTTGAAATTCCTCAAAAAATAGCCTCTCTCCCGAGCTTCTCAACTCCAAAATCAAAAATGAAAGTCAAATCCTCGAGCTGGTGTTTTTCTGTCCAGAAATACCGCACTTGCGATCCTTTTTTCGCTTCTGCGACGCCGCACCTGCAGAAATTCCATCGCAGGTGCTGATTTCACTTAAAAATTCTGACCTCGCTCCTGTGGCCCCAAGACCGCATCTGCGCCTATCGCAGGTGCAGAAATTCGTCGCACCTGCGGCCATCCCTCGCACCTGCTCCAAGCTGCTCGCATCTACGGCCCTCGTAGGTGCGGGAGAATCTTCGCACCTGCAGACTCCTGCCCAGCTCCTTCTTGGACTCATCTGCAACCCTCACAGGTGCGGGATAATCTTCGCACTTTTATACTTATGCCTAGCTCCTTCTTGTCCGCATCTGCGACTCCTTCTTTGCTTTTGCGAACTCACACCTGTTGTTCCCACTTTGCAAGTGCGGTTACACCAGTAGCAACAGCTTCAGCTGCAATTCTTCAACTTCCATCAAGCCGTTAACAACCCGAAATCACCCCGAGGCCCTCAGGACCTCAATCAATCATACCAATAGGTCCTATAACCCGATACGAACTTAGTCGAACCTTCGAATCACTCAAAATAACATTAAAGCACCAAATTACACCCGGATTCAAGCCTAAAGAACTTCTAAACTTCCGAATTCCACAAATGACGCTGAAACCTACCAAACCACGCTCGATCGACCTCAAATTTTACATACAAGTCAAAAATGACACCACAAACCTACTCCAACTTCAGTAAATCCAATCGGACCCTGATATCAAATTTTCCACTACCGAACAAAATCGCCAAAATTCTAACTTTCGCCAATTCAAGCCTAATTCTACTACGGACCTCCAAATCAAATTCCGGACGCGTAACTAAATCCAAAATCACCTAACGGAGCTAACAGAACCTCAAAATTCAAATCCGAGATCGTTGACATACAAGTCGACATCCAGTTGACTTTTTCCACTTAAGCTTCCAATTAAGAGACTAAGTATCTCAATTCACTCCAAAACCACTCCGGTCCCAAACCAACCAACTCGGTAAGACACAACACAGCTGTAAAGCACAAAAGAAGTAGAAATGGGAGAAACATTGCTATAACTCTCGAAACGACCGGCCTGGTCGTTACAACCAACAAGTCCTAAAACACGATACAAATTTAGTCGAGCCCTCAAACCACATAAAACAACATCAAAAACATGAATCGCACCCCAATTCAGGCCTAATGAAAACTAAGGAATTTAAACATCTACAAACAATCCCGAAATCTATCAAATCACGTCTGATTGACCTCAAATTTTGCACATAAACCACAAATGACAACACGTACCTACTCCAACTCCCGGAACACCAGTCCGAGCCTGGTATCCACAAAGTTCACTCTCGGTCAAACTTCCCAGTTTTTAACTTTCGCCATTTTAAGCCTAATTCCACTACGCCTGAAAATATCCTAAGTCCAAAATCACCCAACGGAGCTAACGAAACCATCAAAACTCCATTCGGAGTTGTCTACACATAAGTCCACATCCGGTCAACCTTTTCAACTTAAGCTTTCAACCTTATGACTAATTGTCTCAATTCATTCCGAAACCTCTCTGGTCCTAAACCAACTGCCCCGACAAGTCACATAACAACTGTAAAGCATAAAATGAGTAGTAAATGGGGGAACAAGGATACAACTATCAAAACGACCGACCGGGTCGTTACAATTAGCTTAGAAATGGATAATTCCAGAAAGTAGATGCGTATTTGTTATATCCCGCATTTCGTACGTAAAATTTTCGTTGTAAGTTAATCGACGTAGAATGGGAATGAGATTATCTTGAGGTTCAAAGAATTTATGCTATTTATAATAAGCGATAAGTAAGTGCCATGAAGGTTAAAGGATAAACGAATCAAAGAAAGTGAGTTTCGTCGAAGTTTGTCGATATGGGATAAAATAGGGTTCGAGCTACAATACCCGGTATCATGGACTAGTGCCATACAAGGTACTATATGACTATGATAGTAGGGTACATAAAGTGTATTAAAAGTGAGTAGTATTTTATGTAATTTGAGATAATTCTTAATTATGTGGGTAATTGATTAATTATTGGGTAATTAATTAAAGATTGGAAAAGATTTAACCCTCCCCCAACGTGGAAATCATCCTTTCCTATTTAAATGACTAAGTATTAAAGGTTGTAAGGTGTCACACTTTGAGAAACAAGTGTGACACCAAGCTTAATTATGTGGGTCCACCTAAAAATGTTAAGAATAACAACTATGATATCTTATGAAAAAATTCCAACAAACCTTTCCATAGCATCAATAACGTCCTTTTCTAAAGAGCTTCATTCAAGCTTCTCATTTCATAGTTACTTAAGGAAAAGTTTCATCCAAGATGGTCTTTACATGAGCAACGTTATTGCTTCGGGCTTTTCATATAACTTATTCTGTGTTTTGTCACAATTAACGTGTGTTAGAAGATTGTCAAGATAATTGACTCAGGTATGTTAAGGCTATCCCTTATTTCTTTTTGGCATGATCCAAATTATATATACGAAATGAGAAAACACACATCTTTCATAAACGAGTCTTTTGATAGAAATACTAGGGGTCTCTATATTCTTGATTCCCCATGTGACATATTATTATATCTTCTGTTCATGGGTCTTAAAATAATACGCAGTTGATAAAGTTATCCGAAAGTAATATTGAGATTATTAACATATTTTCATGCATTTTATTCATTTATAGATATACATTGACACATGAACAAATGGCGTTATATACGCGTAATTATATGTATATATATGTATATGGGATATGAGAAAAGGTTATGGTGTTATATAAGCACCACCTCCTGATCAGTTGGTATATGTTGATGATGTTTCCCACAGTGGCGGAGACGATATGGTAGGATGCCCTTGGAGGCTTGATGATGTTATGTACACCTATACCTATGGATGACATGATATTTATACGCACGTGCATGCCATTATAAATGTTTCGGAATTTCCAAAGTTATTCAGACTTACAGGCGGATATCTTTATATAAGTTTCATCTATGTCTTTTATGTACTGATTTTCATGCCTTACATACTCAGTACATTATTCTTACTGACACCCTATTTTCCGGGGCCTGCGTTTCATGCCCGCAGGTGCAGGTAGGCAAGCTGACGGTCCCCCTTCTTAGGATCCTTGATTAGTGAGAGTTGGCGCGCTCCACTTGATCCGGAGCTGCTTTTGATTTTGATATGATATGTTGGTATACATATATGGGTATGACGTGGCCCAGTACCATCCTTGTACAGTTGTATTTTCTATTAGAGTTCTGTAGACAGTTATGTATAATTGGATAGTATGTGGCCTTGTCGGCTTCCAGTTTTGGATATATAGTTGTCTATAGTAGATTTGCCGGCTCGCCCACTGTATTTCGCATGTTTATGTACATATGTCTTTTGCAACGAACCGACTTGTCATTTTAAGAATTTACGCCCCGTTCAGAGACTTAAGGTCCCGAACAACTTCGTAATATGTATTATGACTTGCGTGTATGGTCGAGTTTGATTTTCGAAAGATTCAGAATTTAATTGAAAGAATAACTCTCATTTTTGAAGCTTAAACGAAATGAGTTGACCGGAGTTTGAATTTTGAGCAGATGACTCCGCAATGGAATTTGATGATTCCAATAGTTTCATATGATGATTTTGGACTTAGGCGTATGCTCGGAGTTGGGTTTGGACGTCCGTAGGGCAATTCGACGCATTTTGGCGACAGAGAAAATAGAAGATTTTTGGAAAGTTTGACCGGGGAGTTGACTTTATTGATATCGAGGTCGAAATTTGATTCTAGAAATTGGAACATATCCATTATTTCATTTGAGACTCGCGTGCAAAATTTGAAGTCATTCCGGATTTATTTGTACGTTTCGGCACAAATTATAGAATTTGAAAAATTCATAAACTCATAATTCGATTCGTGGTGCGATTCGTAGTTTTGATGTTGTTTGATATTATTTGAGGCCTCGAGCAGGTCCGTGTTATGTTACGAGACTTATTGGTATATTCGGATAGGGTCTCGAGTGGCTCGGATGAGTATCGGATGGGGTTCGGATCGTTTGGCACCTTGTTGAAGCTGCTGGAATTTATGTAGAAGCTGTTTTTGGTAGCAACTAGTGCAATCGCGGAGCCGACTTTGGAAGCCTATATCTCGAAATCTATAAGGAATCTGAAAATTATCAAAACATAAAAGTTGTAGACCTTGGTGTCTAGTTTCAGAACATTAAACTATTCATCATTTGGACATTTGTACAAAACTGAGGCAAATCGCAAATGTCAAATGCGATTTGCCTGGACAGAGTCTTAAAATGAGGGTTTCGTCCATTTTAACATATCTGGAGCTATGAAGCTCGAATTGAAGTGATTTTTGAGGAGATTTTTACCATATGGATTGGGGTAAGTGTTCTATATCCAAAAGTTATTATACTTCATGATTCCATGGTTGTTTTCATCAATTATTAGTGAATCAAATGGAAGAAATTGGAGAAATTTGTAAAACTTTTCAAAAATGAATATTTAAGATTTGAAGGTCGATTCATTATCGGAATATGATAAAATTGGCATGGTTGAACTCGTATCGGAATGGGTGTACGAATTTTGTAAATTTGTCGGGTTCCGAGATATGGGCCTAAGGGTCGGATTTTGGGTTGACTTTTGGATTTTGTTACAGATTTAGACTTTATGATCCGGAATAGTTTCTTATGAGTTTTATTTGTGCATTGAAGCTATTTTAGTTGGATTTGAGCCATTCGGAGGTCTTTCACCCGAGGATTTCATTTTAGAGTACCGAGTTATCGTCTTTGAGGTAAGTATCTTGCCTAACCTTGTGTGGGGGAACTACCCCTTAGGATTTGAGTCCTCTATGTTGATTATAGTCTGTGTACGCGAGGTGACGAATGCGTGCTCAGACTTATTTGTGGGAAGTTGCCTTTTAGAGTTCTTAAGTCCTTATATTCACCGTGTATGAAGTTGTTCTTGATACATTTGAGTTCTTATTTGCTAGTTTCACCTCTACATGCTTTGATTAGATATAATCGCTTTAGGATTCACCCTTACTGTCTACTTGATCCTGATTTGACTTAATTGAATATTTTTACCTCTTCTATCGCCATGCTATATTTTCATAACTGCTTATGTTTAATTGAAATTATTATTATCTCGTCCTATAATTATTTAGACTTATGATTATCTTTTTCTGCTTACCCTTACTTGAATTGTTGAATATTGCTCGAAATTGCTCAACCTAAAAAGGAGATTAGATAACCTATATCTTAGTTGACTTGCCTTTTGTTTGGAGCTGTTTGACTCGTGTTGGCTTCTTATTGTTGACTTGAATATTGTGGAATTGTTACTGCATTTTGTTTTTTTTTCCTTGTTAAGCTGTTCTCCTTGCGCATGACATCCTCTACTGTGGTTATTCCTTGTGAATGTGTTCTACCGTTCTTTGTGATTTAAAGTTCTTGAGTTGATTTAATCGTCGTACTTTGCATTACTGTCATTGTTGCTTTTGTACTTGTTGTGGTGATGTACGAGGTTTCTGTCGTGCTATACTTGTTAGCTCTGTTGGTTCCACTGCATATTTAAATTGAGACTACAGAACAATATTCCGGGAGATCCTCCAGCACTGCATATTTATTTTGGGACTACGAACGTATTCCTGGAGATCCCCATGTACTGCATATTTATTTTGGGACTACAGACGTATTTCGGGAGATCCCCCAACACTGCATATTTATTTTGGGACTACGGACGTATTCCGGGAGATCACCCTGTACAACACAATAAATTTGGGACTACGAGAGGGGATCCCGGTAGATTCCCTTGTTGATATATCTGTGTTTGGAGCTGTTAATATTCTATGCTTAGGTGTCACAGGGTGACCTATACTCGAAAGATATTTACTTGAAAAGTATATTCGAAAAGCATTTATCTTGAAGAAACTATGTTTGAAAGACATTTATTGAAAATATATTTTAAAAGTAATTATCTTGAAATAACTATGTTTGAAGGACATTTATTTCAAAAGTATATTTGAAAATCATTCACCTTGATTTATTTGAAAAGTTTATATTTGAAAATTAATTATCTTGGAAGAACTATATTGAAGGACATTTATTTGAAAAGTTTATATTCGAAGGAAGTATATTTCAAAAGAACTTCCTATTAGAAGGGATTATATTCTAAAGATTCAAATATAAAAACTTACGGGTGAAAGTTTACACTTGAAGGATTTGACTAATTTATTGGGGTTGTTGGCTAAGGCCTGATGTGGAAACTATTGCAGTGCTGAGTTACTACTTGCCCTTTGTCACGCCCCGAATTACCCTCCGTACGGTCTCGTGACGGCACCTAGTCTCTACGACTAGGTAAGCCTAAAATTTGCGGAAAATAAGACTAAACAGTAATGGAAACAGTAAAGAAGAAGCAATACTATAAGATTTAGCCGCTCGACATTTACAGTTTATTACTTTCCAAAAACCCGGAACATCACAAAGTCACAAACTCTGAACTACTGTAGCTCTATACAAAGGAATAAGGAAAATGTATCTATATATCTCCTATATCTATACTAGAGTAGGAAGGGGACTCGTGAGATCTTGCGGACGCGGCAGAATTACCTCGCGGTCTCCTAAGCAGCTGCTAAGATACGCCTAGCCACTGTACGGTGCACTGGTACTTGGATCTGCACATGGGGAAAACATGCGCAGGAAAGGGCGTGAGTACTCCACATTGGGTACTCAGCAAGTGCCAAGCCTAACCCCATTCAAGTAGTGACGAGGTCAGGTTGAGGCTCTACGGAGTTTTAAAATACGTCAATATATAAATTTTAAACAGTAAAATATAGATAAGCAAATTATAAACAGGATTAATGGAAACTGGAAGAACTAATAACAGAAAGAGAGCCCTCGGCTCAGCACAACATATATCTCAACAGTAAATATGCAATGCAGTACAAGGGGAAAGCTCCCGGATCTAAGTTCGTAGTCCCAATTTAAATATGCTATGTAGTACATGAGGAAAGCTCCCGGATCTCGGTCCATAGTCCCAATTTAAATATGCAATGCAGTACAGGGGGAAAGCATCCGGATCTCGGTCCCTAGTCCCAATTTAAATATACAATGAAGAAGTATGTCGAATACGGCGTAATTAAACAGTTCAGGAAAAACAACAGGCAAGAATACAGTATAACTACCTAAGCATGGTGCAACTAGTAGCAAATAAGAGGAAATCAAGTAAGGACAGGTAGGCATGCTTATTATTAAGCTAACTACTCAGTTAAGATAGGAAACAGTAATATAGGAATGAAAAATGAGTGATGCCATGGAAGGAAACGTGGAATTTTAGCAACAATGACCCGTGTAAGCACTCGTCACCTCATGTACATGGCGTCCACATAAGAAAATCAGTATAAAATGCCTAAGGGGAAGTCCCCAACAGAGAGTTAGGCAAGCCACTTACCTTGACTGCGCTAATCAACTCAATACCACGCTCTTGCCACGAGTATCCAACTCCAGGTGGCCCAAATCTAGTCAATTCGATTGCATATTGTAAATAGCATTTCAAGGAAACAAAATAACTAATAAGTTCGAAGCTAATACGCGAAATTAGGAAATTCGCCCAAAAAGTCCCCCGGGCCCATGCCTCAGAATCGGGTAAAAATTATATTTCCTGAACACCCATTCACTCAAGAACTCACTCGAACAAGAATCAACCAAAACCGACGTCTAAATCTCCCTAAATCCTCAGATTTCTACTTGGGAAAATTTCATCACAATTTCATGGTTTTTCATCCAATTTCATTGATTAGATTGAGGAAATTGATAGAGATTATTGATATACAAATGGATTAAGGTTAGAAAACGTTACCTATGATTCTCCTCTTCAAATTCCACTGAAAATCGCCAAATCTCGAGCTCGCAATTGATTTTGAAGTTATGAATTTCAAACCCTCGGATTTTGGTATAACCAGCCCAGCGATTTCGCACCTGCGACCTTGGGATCGCACCTGCGGAAACATAATCGCAGGTGAGAAAACTCATTAAAAGGCCTGGGGTTGCACCTGCGGTGGCTGGGTCGTAGGTCCGGCTCCGCACCTGCAGATATTCTTCCGCGCCTACGAGTTTGGCCAGCCTGAACTACATGCGCACCTGCGTGCACCCCCTTCACACCTGCGTGTCCGCACCTGCGGAAAAACCATCACAGGTGCGAGACATCAGAACCATAAATGGTTCAGCTGCTCTTAAAGTTCCAAATTCACCCGTTGGGCATCCGAAAGAACCCCGAGGCCCTCGGGACCTCAACCAAACCAACCAATTGACCCTAATACCTTGTTCAAACTTGGTCTAGCCTTAAAAACACATCTCATAACATCAAAATCATCAATTATGCATTGATTCAAGCCTAAGAACTTATGAAATTTCTAGAATTCACATCCGATCCGAAACACGTCAAAACTCATCCGAATGACCTCAAATTTTGCATACAGGTCACAAATATAATTACGGACCTGCTGTCGATTTCGGAATTCCATTCCAAATATGATATCAAAATTTCACCTATCGTCCGAAATCGCTGAAATTCTAACTTTCGCCAATTCAAGCCTAAATCTACAACCGACCTCGAAAACACATTCCGAACACGCTCCTAACCTCGAAATCACCCAACGGAGCTAACAGAGTCGACGAAATTCTATTCCAGATCCGTCTTCACACATGTCTAGCTACGACCTGATTTTAAAGGCTAAAATCCACATTTAAGGACTATGTGTCCAAAATCACTCCGTATTTCATCACTCAACACTCCGACAAGTTCCAATAACATAAATAGACATGGGAGAAGCGGTTATTAGGGGATCGGGGCGCTAAATATCAAAACGACCGACTGGGTCGTTACATCCTTCCCCTCTTAAGAAAATCGTTCGTCCTCGAACGAGTATAGAAGCATACGTGAAGATGTGAAAATATGAGGGTACTGACTCCGCATATCCTGCTCGGTCTCCCAAGTCGCCTCCTCGATTGGCTGACCCCTCCACCGAACCTTAACTGAGGCAATATTCTTCAATCTGAGCTTTCTGACCTGCTTGTCCAATATAGCCACAGTCTCCTCAACATATGATAGATCCTTGTCCAACTGGACTGAGCTAAAATCCAAAATATGAGTCGGGTCAGCGTGATACTTTTGGAGCATGGAGACGTGGAATACCGGATGAACCCATGGTAGGCTGGGAGGCAGGGCTAGCTCATAAGCAATCTCCCCAACACGTTGCAACACCTCAAAGGGCCAATAAATCTCGGACTCAGCTTGCCTTTATTCCCGAACCTCATGACATCCTTCATAGGCGATACTCGAAGCAAAACTCGATCACCAGCCATAAATGTCAAGTCACAAACCTTCCGGCCCGCATAACTCTTCTGCCTGGACTAAGCTGTGCGAAGTCTCCCCTGAATCACCTTCACCTTGTCCAGGGCATCCTGAACCAAGTCTGTACCCAACAATCGGGCCTCGCCCGACTCAAACCATCCCACTGGAGACCTGCACCGCCTATCATACAAAGCCTCATACGGCGCCATCTGAATGCTAGACTGGTAGCTGTTATTATAAGCAAACTCTGCGAGAGGCAAGTATGGATCCCATAACCCTCCAAAATATATCACATAGGCATAGAGCATATCCTCGAGAATCTGAATCGTGCGCTCGGACCGCCTGTCTGTCTGAGGGTGAAAAGTTATACTCAACTCTACCCCTAGTGCCTAACTCATGCTGAACGGCTCTCCAGAACCGTGAAATGAACTGAGTACCTATGTCTGAGATAATAGAAACTGGAATACCATGCAGACGAACGATCTCCCGAATATAAATCTCCGCCAACCGGTCCGATGAATAAGTAGTCAGTACCGGAATGAAATGGGCTGATTTGGTCAGCCGATCCACAATCACCCAAATAGCATCATGCTTCCTCAAAGTCCGAGGAAGTCCAACCACAAAGTCCATGGTGATCCGCTCCCACTTCCACTCTGGAAGCTCGATCTGCTGAAGTACCCCTCCCGATCTCTGATGTTCACATTTGACCTGCTGACAATTGAGACACTTGGTCCAAACTCTGCTATATCCTTCTTCATTCTTCGACACCAATAGTGCTGCCTCAAATCCTGATACATCTTCGCAGAACCCGGGTGGATGGAATACCGCAAACTATGGGCCTCCTCAAGAATCAACTCTCGAAGCCCATATATGTTGGGTACACAAATACGGCCCTGCATCCTCATCACCCTTCATCACCTATGGTCACATCCCTGGCATCACCCCGCCGAACCCTATCCTGAAGAACCAAAAGGTGGGGATCATCATACTAACGCTCTCTGATACGATCATAAAGGGAAGATTGAGAAACCACACAAGCTAATACCCGGCAAGGCTCAGAAAGATTCAATCTCACGAACTGACTGGGTAAGGACTGAACATCTAAGGCTAGAGGCCTCTCAGCTACATGAAGGTATGCCGAACTCCCCAAACTCTCTGCCCAGCGACTCAAGGCGTCGGCCACCACATTGGCCTTCCCCGAAATCAATGTCTCTATCGGGCGGAATACCCGGAAGATCAGCTGGAAATACATCAGGATAGTCCCTGACAACTAGAACTGACTCAACTGTAGGGGTATCAGCACTAACATCTCTCACATAAGCCAAATACGCATCACACCCCTTTTCAACCATCCGCTGAGCCTTAAGAAAAGAAATGACTCGGCGGGGAGTATACTCTGAGGAACCTCTCTACTCTAACCTCGGTAATCCTGGCATAGCCAACGTCACGGTCTTGGCGTGACAATCAAGAATAGCATAGTAGGGAGACAGCCAGTCCATACCCAATATAACATCGAAATCTACCATGCTGTGTAATAGTAAGTCAGCCCTGGTCTCAAAACCACTAATTACAATCAAGAACGACCGATATACGCGGTCCACAACAAGAGAATGTCCCATAGGAGTAGAAACATATACGGGGTAACTCAAAGAATCCCGAGATATCCCCAAATGTGAAGCAAAATAAGAAGACACATACGAATATGTAGAGCCTGGGTCAAATAATACCGATGCATCCCAATGACAAACGGGAACAATACCTGTAATGACTGAATCTGAAGCAATGGCCTCGGATCGGGCTGGAAGAGCATAGTACCTGGCCTGGGCTCTCCCTCTAGGGCAACCTCGACCTCCCCGACCTCCATCTCTAGCTGCCTGAGATGGTGGGGTAGCAGCTAGGGCTGGAAGAATAGCTAGGGGACCTGGTGGAAGACTTGGAACCTGATAAGTCTGAGGTAGTGAACCCCTCCTCGATCTGGGGAAATCTCTGATCATATGACGAGGGTCACCACACTCAAAACAACCCCTTGGAAGATGTGGCGGCTGATGCTGACTCTGAACTGGCCTGTTGGACTGGCCAGTGATAGCACCTCGAGCAGGAGGCACATGAGATACTGATGGTGCATAATAAGGCTCTTGAGGTCTAGGAGGAGCTGGAATACCACTGGCTACTGGAAGAGCTGAGTGAACGGGGCGACTCACAAAACCCCTACCATAGCGTGCTGCTGGTGCACGAGCTCCTGAAAAATGACCAGTCTCTCAAGACCTCTTAGCCTCTCTCTCCTCCGGTCAATACTCACGGCCTGCTGGTAAGTAATATCGATCTCCAGCTCTCTGGCCATGCTGGTCCGAATACTGGGGTGGAGTCCCTCAATAAAGCGTCGAACCCTCTCTTTGACAGTGACAACGAAAGCTGGTGCATGGCGAGTCAAATCGCTGTAACGGACTGCATACTCTGACACAGTCATGGTACCCTGGCGTAACTACTCAAACTCTACACGCCAAGCATCCCTAAGGCTCTGAGGGACAAACTCAAGTAAGAACATCTCAGAGAACTAAGCCTAAGTAAGTTAAGCTGCCTCGTCCGGACTACTAAGCTCAAAATCACGCCACACTGATAAGCTGCTCCCCTCAGCTGGAAAGCATTGAAAGAAACCCTTCTCGTCTCCACAATACCCATAGTGCGGAGAATGCGATGACACCCCTCAAGAAAACATAGGGCATCATACAAAGCTAGTCCGCTGAAGTCAGGTGGGTGGTACTTCTTGTACCTCTCAAGTCGGAGCTGCTCTGCCTCAGGAACAGCTATCCTAGTCTCATGCTGAGCTGGAGCTGCTGGGGGCATAGGAATATACTCTAGAACCTGCCCAATATGAACCCTCTACTCAGGAGTACGGGCTGCGATAGTCTGTGTCCCTCCCTCAGCCTGGGATGTAGCTGGAGCTATCGGAGTAGTCCCGCCTGAGACAGAGTACTGAAGGCACTCAAGAACTGAGCCAATGTCTCCTGACGTCTCTGCACCGATCCGCGAGACTCTAATAAATCGGCTTGTGACTTGTGACTCCTATAAACCTAGACGCTCTAATACCAACTTGTCACGACCCGAATTACCCTCCGAACGGTCTCGTGATGACACCTAGTCTCTATGACTAGGTAAGCCTAAAATTTGCGGAAAATAAGACAAAACAATAATAGAAACAGTAAAGAAGAAGCAATAATATAAAGTTTAGCCGCTCGACATTTACAGTTTGTTACTTTCCCAAAACCTGGAACATCACAAAGTCACAAACTCTGAACTACTGTAGCTCTATACAAAGGAATAAGGAAAATGTATCTATATATCTCATATATCTATACTAGAGTAGGAAGGGGACTCGTGAGATCCTGCGGACGCGACAGAATTACCTCGCGGTCTCCTAAGCAGCTGCTAAGATACGCCTAGCCACTGTACGGTGCACTGGTACTTGGATCTGCACATGGGGAAAACATGTGCAGGAAAGGGCGTGAGTACTCCACATTGGGTACTCAGCAAGTGCCAAGCCTAACCCCATTCAAGTAGTGACGAGGTCAGGTTGAGGCTCTACTAAGTTTTAAAATACGTCAATATATAAATTTTAAACAGTGAAATATAGATAAGCAAATAATAAACAGGATTAATGGAAACTGGAAGAACTAATAACAGAAAGAGAGCCCTCGGCTCACCATAACATATATCTGAACAGTAAATATGCAATGCAGTATAAGGGGAAAGCTCCCAGATCTCAGTCCGTAGTCCCAATTTAAATATGCTATGTAATACAAGAGGAAAGCTCTCGGATCTCGGTCCGTAGTCCCAATTTAAATATGCAATGCAGTACAGGGGGAAAGCATTCGGATCTCGGTCCGTAGTCCCAATTTAAATATGCAATGCAGTACAGGGGGAAAGCATTCGGATCTCGGTCCGTAGTCCCAATTTAAATATGCAATGCAGAAGTATGTCGAATACGGCTTAATTAAACAGTTCAGGAAAAACAACAGGCAAGAATACAGTAAAACTACCTAAGTATGGCGCAACTAGTGGCAAATAAGAGGAAGTCAAGTAAGGACAGGTAGGCATGCTTATTCTTAAGCCAACTACTCAGTTAAGACAGGAAACAGTAATATAGGAATGAAAATGAGTGATGCCATGGAAGGAAAAGTGGAATTTTAGCAAATATGACCCATGTATGCACTCGTCACCTCATGTACACGGCGTCCACATAACAAAATCAGTATAAAAATGCCTAAGGGGAAGTCTCCAACACAGAGGTAGGCAAGCCACTTACCTTGAATACGCTAATCAACTCAATACCACGCTCTTACCACGAGTATCCAACTCCGGGTGGCCCAAATCTAGTCAATTCAATTGCATATTGTAAATATCATTTCAAGGAAACAAAATAACTAATAAGTTCGAAGCTAATACGCGAAATTAGGAAATTCACCCAAAAAGTCCCCCGGGTCCACGCCTCGGAATCGGGTAAAAATTATATTTCCCGAACACCCATTCGCCCACGAACTCACTCGAACAAGATTCAACAAAAATCGATTTCTAAATCTCCCTAAATCCTCTAGATCGAGGATATGGAAGTATTGAGGGATCATTCAGTTGTGCACATGGGGTTACAGCAAGTTCTGAAATCTGGTTGATAAGTACTATCTGAAGAAGGTTTAGTTTGTTGCCTAATTGTCACAATCGTTGTAGGGTCATGAGATGGATTTAGATCTGAAGATAGTTGGTGGTATTAGAGACTATGTGTTTCGTATGGGATTTCCATTTAGTGAAGGGTACATAGTAGCAGTCAAGGCACCGGAGGAAGCGACTTTAACTGTCATGAGGATGACATGCGCCAAATAAATGGCTTGAGGTGTCTTATGACTGGTGTTGTACGAGCGGTGAAGGTTAGTATTGTGGATCATTGAACTGTGTCCAATCACTTCGCGCCAAGTGAAGGGAGTTCACTATCAACGATCAGATTGTGGGTTCATGTGTTATATCAGTTTGTGCCTGAGATGTACATACGTGGTATTGAAAGGTTCCAAAAAACTTGAATATGATTAAGAAGTGAGATTTGTATGGGATGATACTGAGACTTGCGGTATCCCTGCATCCTTAATAATTCAACATTTCAGTATCAGCTAGGTCATGGAAACAATTTCAAAATACTCAGAGGGCTCCAGTAAATTTTTTTAATGCACCAACGACACGTGGTTCCTATAATGGTTATTCTAGTTATCTGGCACAAACTTATTTATGAGCAGCCGAACCTGTAGAGGGGTTGTTATCAGTGTGGTGATTCTAAGCACATCATGAGAGATTGTCCCAGACTTGGGAAAGTCGTATTTCATCAAAATACTCATGCTAAAGGCTCTCTTCTAGTTACTGCCCCACATGCACAGTCAGTTAGGGGTGGAGGATAGGTGGGTAAAGGGGCGCCCTAGAGGGGGAGGCCCGACCCATTGATATAACTGATATAGTATGGCTGAGGCCGCTACACTTGATAGTGTCGTTAAATGTATGATTTTATTCATAATAGAGGAGCACTGTTCTTAGTTTGATTCAATTCCAATTATCGAGGTGGGACCTCCTATCATGCTCCATGTTCAGTGAGTTGGTGATTTTATGCACCACTCACGTGTTTATCCTATTGGGAGATTTGATGGTGTTAGCCATGTCTAGCATTTTGTTTTGTACACTATTGAGGGCTAAAAGTCCAAAGGTGACTTTCTGTTACTCCCTACTGCGGGGTTTTGATATAAAATTTGTGAATTATATGCCCTACTGGTATGGGGGTTCATTTTTTGTTGTGAAATTGTTTCACGGAATTTAATTTTTTTTAAAAATGGAGTGGAAAATTTCAATTGGTACAATGTGCAAAATACTTGTGATGCAAAGTTGAGGACGAGATCCTCACAATTTTTATATGATGTGAAATATTTAAATCGGGCTACAAGCCGCGGTAGAAGTTACATATTGACGAGGTCCTTGGGGGGAAAATTTTATGTGTTTAAATTCTCCCTTTGTGAAATTTAAATTTGTACTATAGCATTAATATGTAGTTATGCTTATTTGATAATTCTTTTACGTGTTATTGTGCATATTTAACCATATTTGTACTGTGAATATTGAGTTTCAGCCTACAAGGTGGGTGCCCAGGTGGCGCTAAATGTGATTCGTTAAATTCGTGTAAATAATTATGAGGTCATCATTCCTCGGGTGTTGTTGTCAATATTGTGAAAATTTTGAAACAAGGTTTTGGTTAATGTGAGATTAATTGAGGATGTTGGAATTAATTATGAACAACTATTATGATCAGATATATAGTTATGGGCATAAGTATAATGTGTGTGTAAGCACATAATTGATACATCCGGTTGAGACTAACACAATGTGTTAATATAAAAATCATGCTTTTTTTTAAAAATTAATTGAAGTGTAAAGGAAAAAAAATTTGGCTTTAAAGTTTATAAATGAGGTTAAAAGAAATAATGTCAATTGAGATAGCGTTTTTGGACCCATGTAAAATTGTCGTGACGTAGAATCATCCATGTGTATGTGTGTAAGAATACACTCAGTAATTTAATGTCCTCATAATAATTCTTGGTACGTTCGATGACGAACGTATGTTTTAAGAGGGGGAGAATGTAACAAATCGACTTGTCGTTTTAAGAATTTACGCCATGTTCAGCGACTTAAGGTCCCGAACAACTTCATAATATGTATTATGACTTACGTGTACGGTCGAGTTTGATTTTCGGAAGATTCGAAATTTAATTGAAAGCCCAACTCTCATTTTTGAATCTTAAATGAAAAGAGTTGACCGGAGTTTGACTTTTGAGCAGATGACTTCAGAATGGAATTTTGATGATTCCAATAGCTTTGTATGGTGATTTCGAACTTAGGCGTATGCTCGGAGTTGGATTTGGAAGTTCGTAGGATAATTCGACGCATTTTGGCGAAAGTAAGAAAATAGAAGATTTTTGGAAAGTTTGACTGGGAGTTGACTTTATTGATTCCGGGGTCGAAATTCAATTCTAGAAATTGGAACAGCTCCATTATTTCATTTAAGACTCACGTGAAAAATTTGAAGTCATTCCGGATTCATTTGATACGTTTCGGCACAAATTATAGAATTTGAAAAATTCATAAACTCATAATTCGATTTGTGGTGCAATTCGTAGTTTTGATGTTGTTTGATGTTATTTGAGGTCTCGAGCAGGTCCGTGTTATGTTAGAGACATATTGTATATTCAGACAAGGTCTCGAATGGCTCAGATGAGTATCAGATGGGGTTCGGATCGTTTGGCGCCTTGTTGAAGCTGCTGGAATTTCTGTAGAAGCTGTTTTTGGCAGCAACTCGTGCAATTACGGAGCCGACTTTGAAAGCTTATATCTCGAAATCTATAAGGAATCTGAAAATTATCAAAACATAAAAGTTGTAGCCCTTGGTGTCTAGTTTTCAAAACATTAAACTATTCATCATTTGGACATTTGTAAAAGAAAGTTATGATCAATTATTTGAAGGCTGGTAATGTTGTTTTTCTGGGCTGAGGCAAATTGCAAATGTCAAATGCGACTTGCCCGGACAAATTCTTAAAACGAAGGTTTCGGCCATTTTAACATATTTGGATCTATGAAGTTCGGATTGAAGCGATTTTTGAGGTGATTTTTACCATATGGATTGGGTAAGTGTTCTATATCCAAAAGCTATTATACTTCATGATTCCATGGTTGTTTTCATCAATTATTACTGAATCAAATGTAAGAAATTGGAGAAATTTGTAAAACTTTTAAAAAATGAAAATTTAAGATTTGAAGGTCGATTCGTTATCGGAATTTGATAAAATTGGTATGGTTGAACTCATATCGGAATGGGTGTTCGGATTTTGTAAAATTTATCGGGTTCCGAGATGTGGGCATGAGGGTCGGATTTTGGGTCGACTTTTGAATTTTGTTAAAGATTTAGACTTTATGATCGGAATAGTTTCTTATGAGTTTTATTTGTGCATTGAAGCTATTTTAGTTGGATTTGAGCCGTCTGGAGGTCTTTCACCCGAGGAGTTCATTTTAGAGTACCGGGTTGTCGTCTTTGAGGTAAGTATCTTTCCTAACCTTGTGTGGGGGAACTACCCCTTAGGATTTGAGTCCTCTATATTGATTGTAGTCCATGTACGCGAGGTGACGAGTGCGTGCTCAGACTTATTTGTAGGAACTTGCCTTTTAGTGTTCTTACGTCCTTATATTCACCGTGTATGAAGTTGTTCTTGATACGTTTGAGTTCTTATTTGCTAGTTTCACCTCTACATGCTTTGATTAGAGATAATCACTTTAGGATTCACCCTTTATTTGGGACTATTTGACTCGTGTTGGCTTCTTATTGTTGACTTGAATATTGTTGAATCATTACTACATTTTCTTTTGTTTTCCCTTGTTGAATTGTTCTCCTTGCGCCTGACATCCTCTACTGTGGTTATTCCTTGTGAATGAGTTCTACCGTTCTTTGTGATTTAAAGTTCTTGAGTTGATTTACTCGTCATACTTTGCATTACTGTCATTATTACTTTTGTACTTGTTGTGGTGATGTACGAGGTTCTTGTCCATCCTTTTGTGTCTTATTATGGTGTTTTGTTGTTATTTGTTGTTTTTCCTTCCTTATTGTGGTTTTTATGTTGTTAGCAATATTGTGTAGTCAGTAGATAGATGTCATGTTCTGTCATTTCCTATACTTATGCTTTTTTCAGTTTATTAGATCAGTGTGTGTCTTGACTAGCCCTCGTCACTACTTCACCGAGGTTAGTCTTGATACTTACTGGGCACCGTTGTGGTGTGCTCATACTACACATCTGCACATTTTTGTGCAGATCCAGGTATTTATCGTTAGTAGCTGTGCGGATCATTGCTAAGGAGACTCAAGGTGAACCTGTTGCTGCGTTCGCAGGCTTCGGAGTCACCTTCCTACTTGTATTCAACTATTTTCACTCATTTCCAAATAATTGTATTTAAAAGTTGTAGTTTATTCTTTAGAGCTTATGACTTGTCTACCATTTTTGGGAAATTATAATTTTGTAAATATTTCTATATCGAGACTGTTAAATATTCTTTATTTTACTGTTATTTAATAAATGTGGCTTACCTAGTCCCTGAGACTAGGTGCCATCACGATACCCAACGGAGGAAAAGTTGGGTCGTGACAAGTTGGTATCAGAGCTCTAGGTTCATAGGTGCTGATCACGCCCAACTATGCCTTATAAAAGACAAAGCGGTCGTTGCAAATATAATCCGGTTTTCAAGTCTGGAGTCAAATCCTCAGGGAACTAACCTATCTAATACAATTCTCAGTGATGCTAATATAAGTTCAGATAATTTCCGGGTGCAAGATTTTTATCAATAATTATTGGGATTTATTAACTGAAGGAAATGATATTAAAACTAACAATTTTCAAGATATGCTATAATCTCACCGTATTACTCTATGAGGATTATGAGCTATAGGTGACTGCAATTATCTCTCGATCAACTACAGTAATTTACTAGAGCATTCTCTCGAACTACTCTAACTGATAGTTTATGCAGCTCTGAATTATCCCACCAAAGTTTCGTTATTTTTAATCCCACTTTTAAATTCAAGTAATGGGTCTTTTCAATTACCCAAAAATGGTGTTGTTCAACAACAATTAACCAAGTATTCTTTCTCAAGCAACATAAGGCAGTTAGACACGATTAATCAAGGGCATATTATATTAATCACCATACAAAACATAGTTGAACAATCATAGATTAAACCAAGCTTCATTATAACAATATTGAGTTAAAACTTCATCTAACAATTAGTTGCATCAACCCTAGACGGATTGTGTAGATACTCATACTAAAATACAAAGAAAGCATAAAATAATTCATAATATTCAAAATAATAACAAAAGATCGAGAATAGAAAAACTCTAATTTCTAGCTTGGTCTTCTCACACTTGTTCTTGCCTCCAAAGTGAGTCTAAAACTAGCTTAAATTTTCTTGGACGAGTTTATAGGGTTTAAATAGGGCTAGTTGATACACTACCTAACAAAGAAAAATCTTTTTGTGTTTTCTTTAGACTCACTTCCCTCAAGAACAGATCCATCACCGGGAAGAGTCCAATATAATTTCTCTTTTTTTTATTCGACTCAAGTCCCTCAAGAGACCTGTCGAAAGGTGTCCGTCTTCGGGCCAAGTCGACAGTAATAAATAACAACGAAAATTATAAAAAACAAATCAAACTACCAACAAGGATACACATATACATACAACAACAACCAATATCCCCCACCCCACACTTAAAGAATTGGCATGTCCTCATGCCATAAATAATAAATAATATTGAGGTAAGGAGACTTCCCTGGTGTCTAGTCTTGGTCGGAGATGGTGCCCGGGTCGAGAAGACATGCTAGTCCTATCGCGCGTAGCCAGCCCATGATCTTGTTTTCTGACTTCGCACTCTGAGTGGCCAAAGTGTCAACTCTAGCAGTGAGGTCATCGACCGAGGTGCGTAAGGCAGCCAAATCGTGCTCCACAGCTGACATTCGGGTGCTCCGCCGAGGCCGAGATGGACCCGCCTCATCAGGACTTGTACTGGTGGGGCATTAGCATGCATATACTTGTCCTCATCATCCACATCAATAGCCACATGCTGCTCCTTTCCAACTGTGATTTTACTGGCTCTGAAAGGGGCCTTCTTTGCGAGCTTCCCATCGACGATGTGATTTTCGGGAACATTTACAGCATGGCACAGCCATGTAACCAATGAGGGGAAGTAGAAAGCTTAGAGTATCTCTGGGGATCTAATGAACATCTCATCATGGATTAGCCGGGCCACATCGAAGTCATGATGGTTTACAAAATACCAAACAACCACTGCTCGGGGTGCGTTTACATTTGTGGTGTTGCTGGAAGGCAGCAATAGGCTACAGATGATGGCGAGCCAACATTTGGCTTCCCAAGTGAGGGATTGGGAGTTCAGAGTGATGCCATGCTTTATCCAGATGGGTTCCCCTGCCAAACAGATTGTCCGAACAATAAGGTTCCACGTTACAGGTGATGTCTGATAGGTCTAGTAGTAGTCCATATCTCCTGATATGATCGGTAGCCTGTATGCCCGATGTATTGCTTCAAGAGATGCATTTACTCGTGTCCTTAAAACTGTGACCACCCTATTAGCATGTTCCGGGCAATTTGTATAGAATTCTCGGACCATCAAAATATTTGCCTCCTCTGGTTCATCAAAGAAGACGTCCAGCTAGCGTATCCTCAATTCATTAAACATCTCCGGGCTTTCAATCTGCAGGGATGACCTACCAATAGGTACTTCATGCACCATCTTCCAGGCTGCCTTTGCTTCAAATCTTTCCTCAGCCGCCTTCAAGACAAGCTGAGTAGAGTCAAACTGGCTTGTACTAGCCTGGGTTCTGTGTTTCCTGGATTGAGACATTGTACCTGACAAAACAAGGTTTATTGTTAGAGAGGGTTCGACTTGTGTGACCCCCGGGTGGTTACAAAGACTTCCCCACCACGATGGTCACATTACCAATTTTTAGCTCAATGGGGAAATTTTTCAAACACATGGTGTGCATAGAACTAGACATGCATATATTAGCCCATAGGAGTACAAACCCTCCCCATATTCAACCACAATCGTCTACTAGCATCAACCCACCAATATGATTTTCACCCAAAAACACCAAGTCTTTCCACGAAGTCACACTGAGTTAATTTACAAAAGGAAAAAAATTTCTAACCTAGACATGGTGGAGATCTACCATTAACATATACAGTACACAAACAAAAGAAAAGAAAAGAAAACAAAAAAAAAAGTGAGAGAGAAANGGGGGGGGGGGGGGGTGAGATAAGAGAGTTGGGAATTTAAGGTGGAAGAATGAGAGAAGGGAGAAGGAAGGTTGAGCGTTGGGGGAGAAGAAGGAAAGGGGAGGGGTTGGGGGATTTTAGGGAAGGGAGTTTTGGGGTTAAGATTAGAAGACGATTGGAAATTAAAAAAAAAAAACGAAAAATTAAAAAAAATAATGTACTTACTTGGACGCGGCAGAGGGGAGGGGATTTGCCACGGTAGCGACGCGGTCGACCACGACCGCGATGAGGAAATAGTTCGCGCAACAGAATGCCAGTGACTTGCATCGTTTTGCCACGACTGCGGTGAGTCGAATACAGAATATACGTTATTTACCGCGGTCGCGGTGACGAAGCTCCGATTTTTCTTTGTTTTTATCAAGTTTTTACCTACTCGGGGTTGTGTCTTGACCCCGTCTTCTCCCAATATGCCCCACTCTTGACCTGCACACTCATAAATGAGTTAGTATCATGTACTTCAGTTACAACAACAACACAAAAGGGAAAAAAAAAGAAAATCATGGGTTGCCTCCCACAAAGTGCTTGATTTAACGTCGCGGCACGACGAGTACAACAATCAATGGGTTGCCTCCCATGAAGCGCCTGATTTAACATCGCGGCACGATGCAGATTCTGGCCATCAATCCTCAATTGGGTATTGGGGTTCCTTTAAGGTTATCACCATGCTGTCCCCTTTTTCTTCCTTCATTCCAAGGTAATGTTTCAACCTCTGCCCATTCACTGTGAATTTGTTCGTCCCATATTTTGATTCAATCTCCACAGCTCCACTTGGGAACATTTTCACCACTTTGAATGGTCCTGACCATCGGGACATCAACTTACCCGGGAATAACCTCAATCTTGAGTTATATAGCAGCACTAATTTGCCGGGTTTGAAGTTTTGATCCAAGATGTTCTTGTCATACATCAATTTCATCCTCTCTTTATATAATCGAGCACTCTCGAATGCGTGGAACCGGAATTCCTCAAGATCATGTAGCCCATTAACTCTGTTAGTGTGTTGGTTGAATTCCCAGTGCACACGCAAGTGTACGTGGTCGACAAGTAATATAGGATTTT
>ML368719.1:0-87793 GCA_005239525.1 Nicotiana knightiana | reverse complement strand
CCCCCCCCCCCCGTTTCATTTCCCTCTCTCATTTTTCTCATTGAACCGTCTCTCTCTCTCTCTAAGACCCCCTCTAGAAACTTCCCCTTTCTTTGAGCTCTGTCTCTCCTTCAACCACCACCTCCCTCGCCGGAAGTCATGGTCTCTCATCATCTTCTAGCCTCTACTTCACCGTACGCCGGTTTGACACTACCCTGAGGTCGTCAGACGAACCTGGAGCGGTTCAACTCCTACCTATGGTCCTTCATGTCATTTTCCGGCCACCTCCGACCGTTCGAGTAAGATCTATGACCTTTGGATTAAAACCAATAACTTTTTAAGGCTTTCTTATCTTTTCTGGGTTCTCTTCGAAACCCTAGTTCTTTAAACCTCTCGATTCTTCTAGATCTGTAACAGATATATACATATTATGAGTTATTTTCATGTTTCCCTTAAAGACTTTACTGTTTCCTAAACGATTCTTCATTTTTCAAACTAGGGTTTCTAAATCATTTTTCAAAACAATTCTCTTTCTGGTTTCCTAGCATCACTTTATGATTTTTGTCGTGTCTAAACATTATGTGAGTTTTTCCCCCATTTTGTCTGATTCATTTGTTAAAAACCCCAAAGTTCTTGGTTTCAATCTGTGGTTCTGAGTTTGTTTGCGGTAATATGTTTACCTGTTCTATTATGTTTACCGTGTTCTCATGAATACTTCGTGATTTTGTGATTTTACCCCATGTTTGCCCATTAGGGTTTCTGGATTCGATTACTTCTGCCTATATCATGTCTATGCTGTGATTCGTACTGTGTTCTATACGAATCCCTAACTTCTATATGATTTTACTTTACTAGTCTTCCTATGGTTGTGATTTTTGTGACAAATCAATGCTATCTTTTCTATTTTTGAATCCCTGAATCTCTATTATTGATACTTCTCTGATTTTGCATAATGTTCTTAACTGATTTTTGAGTATTTCCTTAATTAAGACGTGCTAATTTCCTGTTTCTCTTTATTTGTATCATGCCTATCCCGCTAATGTGTGATATTTTCCTTGACTGATATTGATTTCCTGTAATTAGAACCTCACTCGAGGGTTTCCTTATTGATTTCCAGAATATAAATTATTTCTTACCTTATTTCCATAAAAGATTTTGCTGTCAAATTAATTTTTCTTAAATAGAATTCTGAACTTGGCCTTACTTACATGTGATATACCTATACCATACTTATACTACTTCCTCATTGTGTTAAAATCATCTTTACATGATTCCTTTCCTTATTTTGTCACTGCTTATTACCGTTTGAGTATAACTCCTTAACTAAAGGAAGTCCTTTTACCAATATAATTCTAATTGATAGTTTACTCCCATAATTACCGCTGAAACTATTATTTTACCTTATTTCTGCATGTTCTCAAAACTACATATACTCTACTCTCTCATTAACAAAGACACGAACAATATACTATTCTGAACTCTCTTACACCCACATACTCTCTTGTTTCTCTTGCTGTTTACTTGCTACTCAGTCGGCTGAAAGCCAAGACTGAGTGATTATACTGTTCTATTGCTCTACACACTACTGGTCTACTTCTATTCACTTTATTGCTCTCCATTTTGCACTCATTTTTTCATTCAACTGGTAAATTTTCAGTTTAACTTTACAACATCCAAAACAATATGTTTTTGTTTGTATTAAGATTCCTTGTGTTTCTCTTATGTTTCTACTTGTGGTTCTGCTGTTTACTTTGCAATTAGCATGCCTGTTCTGTCTATGTGATCTCCCATTTTCCCCCTAGTTCAACATGTCTATTGCTCTCTCTCTTACATGTTTCCACTACAATTCTGCCTTACCCCTGATTCCTAACACTATAAGCATGTACTTATGACCCCTCGTTACTATGTAATCCTGAACCCTTCTCCTGGGCCTAATTTGTAACTCTGTTTAGCACCCCTTAATCTAATGTTGTTAAGCTCCTGGCATGAACACTTTGCGATAAACTATTGCTATGACTATTTAAGTTCTGTATTACTTCTCTGGTGTTAACCTGTGTGCCGATATGCTTTCACATATGAACTACTTGCCCCCAATTCCCTCTTTCCCTGTTTGTAACTGCTTCCTTGCACTATGAAAGCTGATGTGTTTCTGAGTTGTTGATTGCCTTACCCTCTTCACTTTCAAACTGTTTTTCACTAAAAGCAAAATCTTCTGTTCTCCAAAACTTATTTCAAACTACTCATTTTCAAACTGTTTTCCAACTCAACTCTTTCAAAACTATGTCAAGCACTTCCACTATACTCTTAGACATTAGGTTTTTCCCCTCTTGTGTGAGCATTGCCTTGGGACCCTTGAGCTCCCTCTGAACTTGGCATACAAGAGCTGGCCTTTCCACACTGCACTTACTCTATCTTGGCTATGAAATCTGGGTGTGAGCACTGCCCAGGATCCTTTGAGATCCTTAGGGAACTCTGACGCACCTGGATTATATCAAAGGCTGTGAACTAATGGCATTTGAGGCATTCTGGGGATTTTGGGCCTATTAGTAGGCTCCCTATAGCATAACTCCTTCTTTTTCTTATTTCAATTATGTAATTTATGCAAATGGCCTGTAATAACTACTTGTAAACTACTCTGGGGATGGATAGTGGAAAGGGAAGGGATGATTATGTATGTTTTAGCTATTAAAAGGGTAGAAAACATGTTATCATGTTTATATTCCTACTTGCGCAATAGAGACCATGCTTAGGACTCATTTCATGCATTAGAGATCATGTTCTCTAGGACTTATACTTACTGTATTTAGCATGTCCATCTCACTATCATATCACTTAGAGAATCCTGCATTAAAATGTGTTATAACCAGTACTTTGCAATCATGCTCTATGCTGCCATGAACACTTAGAGATCCTGTTTAGAGTAAACAACACTAAAATAAACTGCCACTCTTGCATCTTCTAAAATCATGCTTAATGCTGTAATTATTGTGCATTGAGAAATCCTGCTTAGGATTCTCTATATGCATCATTCTGCATCCCTATCTGTGCACTAGATATCATGTTTTAGGACTCATTCCCCACCTAATTACCAATGCATGAAAAAGGAACTAAAACTGTTTTACCATGTCTCTAAACAACTAGTGATAATTCTGCATTTGATGCAACACCTAAGTACAACATGTTTAGGCAAAACAACTCAAACAATTTCTTTAATAATCTGGGTAATTACAGAGCATCGTCCTACGCCTAGCCAAGCCTTAGGTAATTAAAGTTGTTAAAAATGGAGATATGTCTATTTATGTAGGCTGCTTAATTATCAACAGGTAAAATCAGTAAGTAAAACTGATTAAGACTTCCTCTCTGAGTTATGCAATAAATCTGTCTTTGTTATTATCAGTTAGATACCATATTTTAGGATCTGAATCAAAAGACCTTAATTGTGTATGAGTTGTGTTGCCTATTTGCATTACTTGTGGAGGTATACTTGTGCCTTTTCTCTGCTATTCTGTGTTTCCCCCTAATTGTAGTCCTACATGTTCTTATCTGTCGCCTTAGTGTTTTTCCTTCAAACTTGAGGGTCTACCTAGAACATCCCTTATAGGATAGAGGTCCTAAATTCCTCCGGGACTAATAGGAAGGGACAGGTAACAACATGCAATTAAGGTCGAGACCAGCACTCGATTTAGTTACTTTCACGGGGTGGGAAAATGGTACAATATGGATATGATGACCGGTGCGCTAATACGACGTGTAGCCCCTCTTTGAGGAGTGATTACCGGGTATTGTACTGAAGTGATCCATATAAACCTAAAATACCCTTTGTATACTTAGATCGTAATCCTTTTAAAAATCTAACCTTCTTTACTATTTTTTTCAAACATCGGCATGCTTAAGACTTAAATTCCCTCTTATTTGAGCCTTTATTTGTTTGTTTGCTAAGCTGTAAAAATTCACAAAAGTTGTTTGGCCCGAAACCACACTTGTGGATCCTGAGGGGTGCCTAACACCTTCCCCTTAGGATAATTTCAATCCTTACCCTATCTCTGGTTAACAACGTAGTTGTAAATAAACCCCTTTGGTGTCCTAACGCACCTTTAATAATCGTTAGGTTGCGACTCTAAAAAATACGAACCCCTTTCCCAAAAGGAAAGAGTTATCCTAACCGAATGTCATAAACCCGATCTCCGCGAGGAAAAAGGGGGCGCGACAGCATGGCGACTATGCTGGGGAAATCTGTCTAGGCTTTTACCATTTCAAACGACTTTGTGAACTTGTCTTTACTTTGTTAATACTTGCGACCTTTCCCTTTCCCCTTTTTATGTGCAATTACTTGTCTATTTCCTTAAGCATTTATTTTTCATCAAAAGCAACTGACATGCTCTTTCTGTTCCCTTCCTCTGTAACCGCTTTTAAATTATAAACTGCTGTATTTTCTGCTTTCCATAACGTGAAAATACATGACAACATGTTTTTAGTGATTATTTATTATTGCATAATCATGCTCAACATTCATACTACACTCGTGCCAAACAAAATACTATAGCAACGGTTGATGAGTGGTTGCGCTCTTCCAATATTATTACCCACTAAATTCGGAAAGGCTTATTTGCGGTAAGTCTAGTCGATCAACGGTGCAGTTGACAGTTCTTTGCCTTTCCCCCTTGAGTTGTCCGCTCGAGGGTACCAGTCTAAAACCCCATAGAAACCTTACTCCGTTATGTTGTTTCATGCATCATGGTCAAACCTAGTCAGGTTAAAGTGTGGTACGCACGATAACTATTAAAATTGTCTTATCCAAAAGTCCCCTGTGTTTCACTAAACCCAAAAGGACATCATCACGTTCTGTGCATTTATTTGGAGAACTAAATGCTTTATGCTAATTGATGATGTTAAATAGTCGAGTCTGGTGGGGGTAAGGGCCTAACCTTGTTTGCCTTGTAGAAAAATGAGGCACGAAGTCCCCAGATTCGGCATGGTCTCCAATATCCCTCAAAGATTGCTAAGTTGGTGGGAAGATTTACATTCTAGTGACAAAACTCTCGTCAGGAAATACTTAGGCAGTCTACCATCTCTCCTAGAAATCCAGCCTAACAACATGATAATAGAGGTTGTTACCCTGTTCTGGGATTGTGAAAAGTCCGTGTTCCGCTTTGGGGGCATTGAAATGACACCTTTGCTAGAGGAAATAGGAGGACTGGCTGGCTTAGTATGGGAAACCCGGGGGTTGAAAATGCTTGAAAACCGCACAGGCAAAGGTTTCCTCAAAATGATGGGTCTGAATAAGAATGCAGAACTGGTATGCTTAAAGACGTCATACATCTCTTTTGACTACTTGTATGAAAGGTACGGTCACAGAAAATCATACCGTACCTATCACGACGAGTTTGCCACCATATCCTTGGGACACATCCATCGTAGAGTATTCGTCTTTATATTTTACTTCTTGGGTCTGATTGTGTTTCCAATAAAGAAGGAGAGAATCCACACCAGATTGGCCATAGTAACCAAGACACTAATAGAAGGAACTGATGGGCAAAAACTTCAGTATTGTGCCCATGATCATTGCAGACATATATTGAGCCTTGAAAAATTGTCAACGAGGGGAAAAACACTTCGAAGGCTGCAATCTACTACTTCATCTTTGGATCATGGAACATCTCCAAAAGGGGGAGTACCGACAAGAAGTTCATCGAAGAGTTTGGGATGACCACATCGCTTTCCACCATCCAAAGCAAATGATTACATCCCCGACATGTTTGCTCAGCCTGAGAACGCCAAAGGATGGGTCGAGCTCTTTGGTAATATGACTGAAGAACAGGTTCAGTGGATGTTCGAGTGGTTTCCGATAGAGGAGTTCATCACCTGTTCCATAGATGCACCGTTCCTAATACTAATTGGTCTAAGAGGAACATACCCTTACGTCCCTCTTCGAGTTATGAGGCAAGCGCGTAGGAAGCAAGTCATACCTAGTGTCGACAAGATGAGCCATCTTCGAGCTGACTTTCAAAATGACGATACTCCTCACAAGTTCCAAGCCCAACACATGTGTAACTGCAAAATTGTAATGAAGAAGGACACCATCGAGCCATACATATATCATGCCGGTTGTACCCTTTTCTATCCTGGTTGGTTGGCAGGAAATTGGGGTGGTTTGAGTGAGCCAGGGTTCGTCCAGGGCCACAGAGTTATAGATGAAAAGTCCTAGGAAGAAACTGATCGAGGAATGGAAGTATATGGCTATCAACACCAACAAAAGGTTAGGGTATTTGGAGCGAGGCATAATGGAGCTTGAGAAAAAATTTCTCAAGAGGATTGAAGACTGTCAAAAGGCTGGAGGGACCGACACAGGACATCTAGCCAGAGCATACCTGTTGCTGGGGCTTCGCGAGTTGGGGGAGCTGTACGAGGGAAGCAAGAATGTCGAGTCTAGGGAAGGTCCTTCTGGGACCAAGTAGCTAGGAATGTCTTTCTTTTTACTTATCAATGTAATAAGGAAAATGGCCATTAGTGACCTTTACTTCCTGTTTATTTAGTGTCGTTTTGGGATCCGTCTATTTTCTTGTCAATAAAATGAGGCATTTAGAATATTAAGTTCTCCAAATCAATTTGTCGCTAGACCTACCTCGGGCACGTAAGAGGTCCACAAATTAGGACGCACTTTACATTCCCGCACTATGTGTTTAAATACCGCAATACTTTTCATAATCCTCACTAACTTGGCTACTTTTTGTTTTTGTTTTTGTCTTTCTTTATTTATTTATTCCCCTCCCCTAAGGTTAGTTCGTGCACTCTGGCATCATCATCCTATCTTACAAGATCCAAGGACCCTCCACCCTCTCCTCCTCTTAGTCCTCCCAAAGGCAAGAACAAAGGCAAAAAGAAAATGGAAGATTCAGGCAATAGCAGAAATGAGAATGTGGTCGAAGGGGTAGAGGCCACTGATGGCCAGGGTATTCGGCTTCAGAATGAAACTGTGTCGCAGCTGGAACAAAAGTTGTTAAAATTCCAAGAACAACTTGATTAAGTTCGGAATCTAGCAAATCTGTCATTCTCCCTCAATGTCCCAGACGTCAACATCCAGAATCCTGCACATCCTCAAAACATCCCAAAGTAGCAAAATACATGTCTTATTAGTGGCTAACTGTGCACTTCCCCCTTGGAAGAACCCATAATTTGTTTAGATCAGGATGGATTGAATAAATGGCAAATGGTCAAATACATCCCTGTACTATGAGAATATGTCTAGATGAGGTGGCAGTGGCTTCAGTTCCAACTTGGGTGGTTCTTCAACAGATGGCTTGGCCGGCGGGCTCTCTCTTTTCTCTAAGTGTAATGACTCAAACTCGAGAGCCCTCGGCCAGACCCTTTTTCTTTCAAGTCCTAACACCCATTCTGCTAGTTCTTCCCCATTTACCTCACCCAAATTCATCAAACATGCAGAAAGGGGGTCCTCAATAGTTAAGGACGTATCATCTTCCTCCACTATCACATCCACAACATCAATGAGAGAGCAATTGGCGAATTCACTTGGTCTCCTCATGGATTTTTGCACATTGAATGTGATTTCTTCATTTTTTAGTCTCATCTTTAGCTCCCCAGTTTCACAATCAACGAGGGCTCTGCCTGTGGCCAAGAATGGACTTCCTAAAATTATGGGAATCTCCTCATCCACTTTACAATCTAGTATCACAAAATCAGCAGGTAACACAAACTTCCCCACTTGCACCAATACATCATCCAGAATGCCTGATAGTCTCTTTACCGTCTTGTCAGCTAGCTGTAATAACATAGAAGTTGGTCTGGCTCTACCAATCCCCAGTCTCTTGTAAATGGCCAGGGGAATTAGATTAATGCTGGCCCCCAAATCACACAGTGCTTTGGCAAAAGCCAAATTGCCAATGGTGCAGGGAATTGTAAAACTCCCTGGATCAGACAATTTCTCTGCTATTGGTCATGTTACCATAACACTGCAAGTCTGAGTCAAAGTCACAGTCGCTAAGTCTTGGAAATCAAACTTCCGGGACATCAAATCCTTCATCATCTTCGCATACCTAGGCATCTCTTTTAGAGCATCAATCAGAGGAATGCTTACCTGTATCTGCTTCAGTATATCCAAGAACTTTTTGTACTGTTTATCCTTTTGGTATTTGGCCAGCCTTTGAGGGAATGGGGCCGGCGGTCTCTTCTTCCCAGTGATTTGGGATTTTTCTTTCTCAACTACCCCTTCAACTATTAGATCTGGGGTTATTTCCACTTCCTTTTCAGCCTCACTCTGCCCAATAAGTTCTCCTTCAGCAGTTTGTACTGTTACCTTGGTCAAGTTTGTGGAATCATCAAGTTCGATTGACACTGGTACTAGTGTCTCTGCCTGCCTGCTTTCACGAGCCAATTCTTGTTCCAAGTCTAAGTCCCTGCCATTGAGGAGACTCACTGCCATCATCTGCTTCAGGCCATTGTCCTTAGGATTCACCTGAGTATCTGCAGGTAAAGTCCCAAGAGGACGATTGTTCACTGCCATAGATATCTGGCCCAACTGCACTTAATATTTTTAATAGCTGCATCATGTACATCTACTCTCTCACTCATTTTGGCCGTTGACCCAATCACCTGTTGCATCATCTCTTCAAGTCTGGAAAACCCATCTTCTTGCCTCCCCCCATGTTGTTGCTGAGGAGGGTGGTATGCTTGTTACTGATTCTGATTCTTATAACCTTGTGGCCTCTGATAAGGTGCTACATTAACTTGAGGTATCATGGCACCCATGTTTCCATTGTTCTGTTGTTGGTGAGGTGGTCTATATGGTTGAACTTTCTGACCCAGTTATGTCCCCCTTGTCTCTGGCCTCCATAATTTGACACATAATTCATGTTTTCTGGGTAAGGAGGGTGATCACACTCTGCATTCCACTGATTACCAAACGGTTGACTAATGCAAGATGTGCATAAGCCCCTATTGGTTGTATCCACGATATGTACCTGTTTCTTTTGCCCTGATTCCTTCACCTTCTTAGTTAGTATGCTCATCTGTGTTATCAAGGTGGCCACGTTCTCAGCAATAGTATTGGATGGGTCAAAGGGCACTGAGTGAACTATAGGACTAATAGGCGCATTCCTGGTTGTCCACCTCGAATTCTGTGCCATTTTATCAAGCAAGATCTGGCTTTCTCTCCATGTTTTGCTCAAGAATGCTCCCCCTGAAGCATCTACATTTGCCTTTTACAGTATCCGCCAGACCCATATAAAAATGCTGCCCCAACATCTGCTCAGGAATACCATGGTGTGGACAGATAACCAATATTTCCTTAAATTATTCCCATTTTTCCTGTAATGTTTCAACTGGCTTCTGTCTGAAGCTCAAGATTTCATCAATTTGTTAAGCTGTCTTGTTGGGTGGATGGAATTTGTTCACGAACTGCTTAACTAACCCATGTGGTAATGGAATTGATGGGGAGCGAGTTTAGCCAAGTCTGGGCTGCTCCTGTCACTGAGAATGGAAACAACAACAGTTTTATCTCTTCCTGAGTGATGTTTGGCTGCCTTTGAGTTTTGCAAATCGACAGGAAATTCTTCAAATGCTGTTGGGGGTCCTCGATGTATGACCCTGAAAATAGTCCCTTGTTCTACAACAAGTGCAGTATATTATTTGTAATCTGGAAGGACTCAGCCTGTATTTGAGGGACTAGTATCGCAGTGGCCAAATTCTTCGCCGTGGGTTGTGCCCAGTCATATAAAGGAGCCTCTGCCCCTATCTGCGTAACTGGGTCTACCACATCGTCCCCATTGTTGTTCCTGTTGTTTGGATCTTCCATGTCGGGTTCAAGTTGTTCAATTGATGGTTGTCGTTTGCTTTTCTGATTGGCCTGATTTAAGCCCTTGAAAACTTTCTCGGGGTCTGATAAGGTTTCTAATAATTCACTAGTTCTTGATGTGTTTCTAGGCATGCACTTGTACAACCAAGTTAGCAAACGTTAAAATTTCAATTTATAGATGAAAATTGACTATACTTAAGAATTTTGTATTTCTTCCAACGCTAATTGATAACACCGTTAATTCTCCGACTATGTCTACTAAAAAACTAATTGGGCGTTGCAAATATAATGCGGGTATTTTTCCCAGAGTCGAATCCCACAGGGAACCAACGTATCAACTGTTGTTGTTAGATTACCAAATTCTCAATAATCAACTTCCTCAAACGTTATGACTATCACTTGGTGTTGTTTAAACTACTACAGCTGAATGAAAATATTAAAACTAAAGATTAACTAACAATAAGGTGTAAACAATTGTAATAAAGGTCTAAGGTTATGGTTTCTCCCGTTGGTGAAATTCCTTCTTGTGTATTTCCTATAGTTTTGACTTAGTTGTCTCTATCAATCATGAACACTCTAGTTATCATAAATCTCTCTCAAGTAATTATGATAATTTACTAGACGCAAGCTCTCAAGTTACGCTAGCTAGATTGCATTACAATTGACTTTAGATTGCACCCGAGGTATCATTATCTCTAATCCAACCTCTAAACCCTCGATTATAGATCTCTCCTATACTCCGGGAGTGGTGTTGTTCCAACAACCACCTAAATATGCACTCTCTCTCTCAAGTAGATACATAATAAATAGGAACAACTAATTGAGGTCCCTTCAATCAACTACAACGAGAACGTAGTTGAAAAAATAGAGATTAACAACCAAGCAAAACTATATTAATATCACAATAAGTTCATCCCTAACGGGTTCCACCAAAACCTTAGATTAAATGAATTGGCTACTCATGATCATAGTAATCAAATCCAAAATAACTTGCATAATTAAATTACAGAGTAAGGAATAAAGGATGTAAAAATCAATGTTTTGATCTTCTAAGTAGTGTTCCACGATCTCCTCTTGTCTCCAATGGCAAAAGTCCTTCAAAGTTGTGTGTTTGGGTCTATTTATATGTTTTGGGACAAGCCCTAAACGTGTAGGATACTCCTAGCCAAACCAGAAAACACTCAAAGCCTTTAAAACTTGGACTAGGCCTGATCTTGGGCCGGGCGTTACAAGGAAAACGCCTGCCAAACGCCAGGTTGCACCTGGCTTTATGTGTCTAATGCCTGGTATGACCAGGCTTTATGTGTCTAATGCCTGGATAATGCCTGGTATGACCAGGCTTTATGTGTCTAACGCCTGGCTAATGCTTGGTAGCACCTGGCTTTACATGTCTAAAGCCTGGCTAAAGCCAGGGTCACTCCTTTTGATTCTTGAGCGCATTTTTGACGTTTATGCATCCATTTAGCTCGACTTCCATATCCAATTCATCTACACATGAATTAGACTCCATTATGCTCAAACGAGGTGTATTTTTACCATTAAAGCACATAAAATGTAAGGCACATAATGCGTTAAACCATGAATTATAGCCACACATCAGTGATCATACAAAAATTTAACTATACTTTCCAGGATTTAGTACACCAAGTTATAAGTATAAATTACATATTATGGCGAACCCAAGATTTTCTTCAAATGAGTCAAGTATTAGAATCGCGATGATAATTGACAATAGGGATAACTGTATTCTTCTATATTCCCAACCCATATACATACAAGTTTTAACTACGTATAAGATTGTAATTTTTACTCTAAAGTCTTCAATTTAAAATTTTGAAACACCATAAACAAAATATAAATAGTTAATTAAAAGAAATTAATCGAACATTCATGTATACCAAAGAAGAAGAAAAATACCGGCAACTTTATAAATTATAGAAGTATTCTCAATATTATAAAAGGAAAACTGAGATAACTTTTAAATATATTGTCACATTAACTAATTTAAGAAATTATAAATGAGATGAAGCAAATAAACTAAAGAGGTTGTCACGACCCAAAATTCCCAAATCAAAGATCGTGATGACACCTATCATCCACTTGCTAGGGAATCCAACAATAATATACACTAACCATTTTTAGACAATGGAAAGCAGTATAATGAGAGATAAAGCTATAAGATTTCAAAATAGACATAATAGTTCCAACACCAAATAGTCAAAACCCAAAATCTGGTGTCACAAGTTCATGAACATACTAAAAGGTGCTACAATCAATGTCCGAAGGAAACACAACTGTTCGAAATAGAATAAACAGTAAAACTAGGTAAGAAAGGGGACTTCAGGGAATGCGATTGCGATGGAGGTCTACCTCAAGTCTCCAAATATAGTTATGATCACGGCAGCAACTCCACTAAACCCACTGGGACCAATTCCAAAATCTGCCCAAGAAGTGTAGAAATGTAGTATGAGAACAACCGATCCAATGTATTCCGTAAGTGTTGATCCTAACCTTGACGAGGTAGTGAAGAGCCTATGACAATACACCTACTAAAATCTACGACGCGCGCATATATATATATATATGTATGTATGTATGTATGTATGTATGTATGTATGTATGTATGTATATATATGTATGTATGTATGTATAGCAAAAGAATTAGCAGACAGAACAATTAAAATATTAATAGGGAGGGAACATGATACATGGGGAAAGATCAGAACAATAAGTGTAAATCACCGAATAGCCTTCTTACGAAATAAACTATAATGCAGTTAAATAACTCACAAATCCAGAAATCAAATAAAGCATCGGAATCATCAATGACACGATATCACCCTTCGTGCTTTTACTCTCATCCTCACCATGTAATATTATAAATGCAATGACACGACATTATCCTTCGAGCTTTTACTCTCATCCTCACAATATAATAATAATAATATGATAAATAAAATGGCACGACATCACCCTTCGTGCTTTTACTCTTTTCCTCACATAATATGAATAATGATAATAAGTAATTAAGTGCACGTCATCACTTTTCGTGCTTTAGTCCTCTCAATCCCTCAGTCAGTGAAGTAATATGCAAATAAGGCAGGTAAACACCCTTCGTGCTTTTCACTTTTGCTCATTGAGAAACAAAAATAATCTAATGTACCAATGCAAGGTGGGAAGTAATTGCACTTCAATCGTATATCCCAAAACTTCAAAATAAGAGATAAATACAAAGGGAAACAATTTTATAGAAATAATAATCTAACAAAGGCATGGAAAGCATAGTCGATGAAATAATATAGTGCAACAAAATAAATTCCACCCGCATGTTTTAACCCAATGACAATGTTGTATACGGCCGAAATCGGAGGAGTCCGATTTCGAAGTCTCTGTTATGCCGAGCCCGAACTTGAAAGATTCGAAGTAAAGTTCGAAGACCAATCTCAGAATGCATACCTCGAGGGAGCACATCGAAGGCCCGATACGGCCTACCTCGAGGCAATAAAAAAAAGCGCAAATTTCTCAAGGGCATATAGGTCAAGGCGTAAATCTCAGGATTGGTTCGTACAAATCCGTACTAGGCGGTTATACATCTGTATCAATAGAATTCTTTGTCATCATTAGAAATATACCATATTAGGGGTTTTCCTTCCTATATAAAGAGGACCCCAATCAGTTGTAACAGGATCACTGAATGATATAGAACATTCTACTCTGCTTTTCTCGTTTACTGTGCCCAAGATTATTCTTCAGCTTTATTGTTCTTCATTTATTGTTCATACTTTATTGCTATTAACCAATCTCGAGACTCCGAGACTATCGAGCTCGAGGCCCCGGATTCCTTTGACAACACTGGTTTGATTATCATATTCTTCTTATTTACACCTAGTACTTCTAGCTTATCTACTAGTATTGAAATAAATCACATATTTTTAGAACCACATATCAAGTATAATTGTTAATATCATTTTTTGAGGTAAACATTTTGGCGCCCACCGTGGGGCTAAGGATAATAGTGATTATTTTGGTGCTAGTTTTCTGATAACACACATTATTCTTCACACTTTTCCTTGTCCAAAGATCCTTTGATTTCAGGTTAAAAAATGTCTAACTCAGTAAACGCACATGGAAACGACGGTCTCGAGTTCCATGGGTAAAATAGTGCAACAACTTCAGGGGCCGGTATGCCACCGCTAAACCCTGGGGTAGCACCAACACCAAACCCTGTCGACGTAGGTTCACACATTGCTTTGCACGTCGATTTGGGTACTGATATTGAAGGAAGTGTACGCGGAAGAGACCAATCTTATGCACAAAAGACACAAGCTCAGGAAGAAAGAGAATTTAGTCTACAAGCAATTTTTGAGATGTTTCAAGCACAACAAGTTGCTATCGCTCAGTTACAAAGTCAACAAAAGACTTCGAGCATAGCAGGAACAGAAACAACTCCTCGAGTTTAGCCAACCCCATAAAGATCAGGAAATAATGGGTCAGGAACGGACCTCTCCATCATGAGGATGCTAGAGGAACTCACTAAGAGGATCGAGACAGGAGAAAAAATGATTGAAGACAACAATAAGAAGGTAGAAACATACAACTCGAGGGTCGACCAGATCCCGGGAGCGCCTCAGGTCTTGAAGGGACTAGATTCGAAGAAGTTTGTACAGAAACCATTCCCACCGAGTGCGGCTCCAAAGCTCATTCTGAAGAAGTTCCCTATGCCCGACATTCCAAAATATAACGGAACCACAGATCCCAACAAGCATATCACCACATATACTTGTGGTATAAAAGGAAATGATTTGAAGGACGACGAGATCGAGTCTTTCCTGCTGAAAAAATTTAGAGAAACCTTGTCCAAGGGGGCCATGATGTGGTATCATAACCTGCCCCCGAACTCAATAGATTCGTTTGCCATGTTGGCAGACTCATTTGTAAAGGCACATGCTGGTGCCATAAAGGTTGCAACGAGGAAGTCCGATGTATTCAAAATAAACCAAAGAGAGAACGATATGTTGAGGGATTTCATATCCCATTTCCAGTTGGAACGAATGGAATTACCACTAGTCTCCGATGACTGGGCTGTACAGGCCTTCACACAGGGACTGAATGAACGAAGCTCAATAGCTTCGAGGCAGCTGAAGGAGAACTTTATTGAGTATCCCGCTGTAACTTGGGCGGATGTGCCCAACAGGTACCAGTCAAAAATTAAGGTCGAGGACGACCAGTTGGGAGCCCCCTCAGGCTCAGTTTATCCAAGCAGTCTACTAGCAAAGGAATCAAGAAATGAAGACAGGGAGCTGAGGCCAAACAAGGAAAGATACCAACCATACGTCGAAGACAGAATAAACACTTCGAGGAGTAACATACTCAAAATGACCGAAGAGCGGATCGAGGCCAAAGTTCCTTGGGACTCATGAGTAAGGCCGGGTTTCACAGACACTCGGGACAGATGGAGGCACCCCGATTATTAGAATACAACTTTAACATCGATGCCTCAGACATTGTATCTTCCATTGGTAAGATTAGAGACACCAGATGGACCAAGACCATACAGTACGATCCTTCTCAAAGGAACCCCAACGTAATGTGAAAGTATCATGGTACTCATGGTCATAGGACCAAAGACTGCAGACGCTTTCAGAGGAGGTAGCCCGGTTGTTCAACGAGGGGCAACTTCGAGAATTTCTCAGCGACCGGGCAAAGAACCATTTTTGAGAGAGATGCAAATAGGAAGAATGAACCAGAAGAGCCCTAACATGTCATTCACATGATCATCGGAGGAGTTGATGTCCCACAGGGACCCATATTCAAATGAAGGAAAGTATTCATCACAAGGGAGAAGAGTACTTTGGACTACATACCCGAGGACACCCTTACTTTCAGTGAAGTAGAAATCGAAGCCTTATCTCAACCTCATAATGATGCACTGGTAATTTCTATTGTATTAAATAAACCTCAAATTAAACACGTGCTCGTGGATCCAGGTAGTTGGGCCAATATAATCAGGTCGAGGTTCGTGGAGCAGCTTGGGCTACTCGACCAAATCATACCCGCCCCTCGAGTCCTGAATGGATTCAACATGGCAACTGAAACAACAAATAGGGAAATCATCCTCCCAGTCAACGTGGCCGGAAGCCGGCAAGAAACCAAGTTCCATGTCATCGAAGGTGACATAAGATATAATGCTCTGCTTGGAAGTCCATGGATCCATAGCATGAGGGAAGTGCCATCAACTCTTCATCAAATGATGAAGTTCCCAACAAGTGATGGTGTGAAAAACAGTATACGGAGAGCAGCATGCAGCTAAGGAGATGTTTGCAGTGCACGACTCGGCACCGATATCGACACCATCTACCTTGGAAAAGTCAATAGACAATCAGGTAGCCAAATAGCAATCACATCACATACCCTCGGTTGAGCCCGAGGGGCAGGAGCCCGACGAACAGGTGGTCGAGGACGAAGAAGATTTCCTATCCCCTCGAACCTTCTGTCGCCCCCTAGGAATCAGATGCAACGAAGTCCACAGTCAAAGAACTCGAGCAGGCCATATAGATCGAGCATCTTCTGGAATGAAAGGTATACCTGGGAACGGGATTAATCCCCGAACTCAGAAAAAACTCATTCAATTTCTTATTGATAATATTGATTGCTTCGCTTGGTCCCATTTAGATATGACATGTATCCCACCGGAGGTAACCACCCATCGACTAAGCGTCGACCCCAGGTTCAAACCGGTGAAGCAAGAAAAGGAGACCTCAGTCCGAGGTAAAGCATGCATTCATCAAAGATGAGTTAACTAAACTTCTCAAAATAGGATCCATTAGGGAAGTAAAATACCCTGAGTGGCTAGCTAACGTAGTGGTAGTCCCCAAAAAAGGGAATAAACTCAGAATGTGTGTAGACTATAAGGATTTGAACAAAGCATGCCCTAAAGATTCCTTCCCACTACCCAACATCGATTGATTGATCGATGCCACGGCTGACCACGAGATCCTTACTTTTCTCGATGCCTACTCCGGGTACAATCAAATTTAAATGAACACGGAAGACCAGGAAAAGACCTTGTTTATCACGAAATATGGTACATATTGCTATAATGTAATGCCCTTTGGGCTAATAAATGCGGGAGCAACATATCAACGCCTAGTTAATGAGATGTTCGAACATAAAATAGGCAAATCTATGGAAGTTTCCATTGATGACATGCTAGTTAAGTCCCTGCACGCAGAGGACCAGTTGACTCATTTGCAGGAGACATTCGATATCCTAAGAAGATACAACATGAAGCTCAACCCCGAGAAATGTGCTTTTGGAGTCGGCTCGGGCAAAGTTTTGGGTTTCATGGTGTCAAATAGGGGGATTGAGATCAACCCCAACAAAATCAAAGCCATCGAGGAGATCACCGTAGTAAACAATGTGAAAGCCGTGCAACGGCTGACCGGGCGGATAGCTGCCTTAGGCCGATTCTTCTCAAGGTCTTCAGATTGGAGCCATCATTTCTTCTCTTTGATTAAGAAGAAAAACAACTCCGCATGGACTCCAGAGTGTCAACAAGCCTTGGAAGAATTAAAACGGTATCTTTCGAGCCCACCATTTCTTCATACACCAAAGGAGGATGAAACGCTCTATTTATATTTAGCCGTGTCCGAGGTAGCGATAACTGGCGTGTTTGTTCGAGAAGAGCAAGGTACGCAATTTCCTGTCTATTATGTAAGTCAGACCCTTGGAGATGCTGAAACCAGGTATCCGCATTTAGAGAAATTAGCCCTAGCATTAATAAGTGCATCTAGGAAGTTGAAACCATATTTTCAATGTCATCCTATATGTGAATTAACTACATATCCACTTCGAAACATTTTGCATAAGCCCGAATTATCGGGCCGATTGGCAAATTGATCCATCGAACTCAGAGGGTATGATATCGAGTATCAACCTCGAACGACCATCAAGTCTCAAATTTTGGTAGACTTCATGGTCGATTTTACGCCTGCCCTCATGCCCGAAGTGGAAAGGAACTCTTGTTAAAAACAGGCACATCATGGGTATGGACCCTCTTCACTGACAGTGCCTCGAATGTGAAAGGGTCCGGGCTCGGTATAGTTCTAAAACCGCCTACAGGAAACATTATTAGATAATATATAATAACTTCGAAATTGACTAACAATGAGGCCGAGTATGAGGCCATGATTGCAGGTCTCGAACTAGCCAAAGTCCTGGGAGTAGAGGCCATCGAGGCAAAATGTGATTCTCTTTTGGTAGTAACCAAGTGAATGGAAGTTTCGAGGTTTGAAAAGATAGGATGCAAAGATACTTAGACAAGATTCAAGTAACATTGCATCGCTTCAAGGGGTGGACCCTGATCCATGTACCTCGAGAACTAAAAAATATCCAGGCCGATGCACTCGCAAACTTGGGCTTGTCTGTTGAAGAAGATGACATAGTCCCAGGGACTGACGTACAACTATCAAGGTCGGTCATCGAAGAGGGTCATGCAGAAATTAACTCAACAAGCCTAACATGGGATTGGAGGAACAAGTACATCGACTACTTGAAGCATGGGAAGCTCCCCACGGAACCAAAAGAATCTAGGGCCCTCCGAGCCAAAGCAGCTTGATTTTCACTCGACGAGAATGGAACATTGTACAGGAGGACCTTCGACGGACCATTGGAAATATATTTGGGACCAGTGGATACTGATTATGTGCTACGAGAAATCGACGAAGGCACTTGTAGGAATCATTCTGGTGCCGATTCTTTGGTTCGCAAGGTAATCAGAGAGGGGTATTACTGGGATAACATGGAGAAGAACACCAAGGAGTTCGTTCGAAGATGTGATAAATTCCAAAGATTTGCACCGATGATCCATCAACCCAGTGAACAACTACACTCGGTCCTATCCCCGTGGCCATTCATGAAATGGGGAATAGACATCGTCGGGCCCCTGCCAACGACACCATGTAAAGCTCAATTTATCTTATTTATGACTGACTACTTCTCAAAATGGGTAGAAGCACAGGCCTTCGAGAAGATAACAGAAAAAGAAGTCATCGACTTTATATGGGACCATATTATATGTCGATTCGAGATTCCCTCCGAGATAACATGTGATAATGGGAAGCAGTTCATCAACAACAAAGTAACAAAATTCCTCAAAGACCATAAAATCAAAAGGATACTATCAACGCCTTATCACCCAAGCGCAAACGGTCAAGCCGAGTCCACAAAAAAAACCATCATCCAAAACTTGAAAAAGAGGTTAGATGATGTGAAGGGGAAATTGAGAGAAGTGTTTCCCGAGGTACTATGGGCATATGGAACAACATCGAAGTCGAGCACAGTGAAGACCCCGTTTTCTCTGGTATATGGGTCCGAGGCATTGATCCCAGTCGAGGTCGGGGAACCGAGTGTCATATTTCAACACACCACTGAGGACTCGAACAACGAGGCCATGAACACCTCCCTCGAGCTATTAGATGAAAGGCGTGAGGTCGCATTAGTTTGAATGACCGCTCAAAAACAAAGGATCGAAAGGTACTACAACAGAAGAACGAACCTCCGCTACTTCGGAGTCGGGGAATTAGTTCTAAGAAAAATCAACCTCAATACTCAAAACCCAAATGAAGGGAAACTATGCGCTATTTAGGAAGGACCATATCATGTCCTCGGATTCGTAGGCAAAGGATCTTACAAACTTGGCACAATGGAAGGCGAGCTACTACCAAACAATTGGAATATATCGTGGCTCCAACGTTATTATTGCTAAGGTATGACCTTTTTGGTTTTTTCGTTTATATGTTATACTAACTCCTTACAGGTATTCGATTGGAGATATCGAAGCACCCTTCAACTCGAAGACCTTGGGTTTTAAAGCATGCGTTGCACTCTTTTTACCTTGGATTGGGTTTTATCCCAAATGGGTTTTACCGGAAAGGTTTTTAACGAGGCAACACCTATATGCTACCTAAGAAAAACTCAACAAGTATTCAAGGCTTCTTTTCTATCAACCTCGAATACTAGGGGGCATCACCCTCAGAGGTTACATTTTTGAAGAAAACAAGTGATGCCAACGAGCCCCCGATGGGAAAAACATGTATGCATGTATCGATTACTCAAAGAAGCACTCTTATATATCGAAACACTTTTGTGCCTCGAAGAAGTCTGCTATTTTCACATTTAACGGCTCAAGGGCGAAATATACTCGAATACTCGGGGACTGTCATCGATAGTCAACACGTCGAGCCATCAAATATACTCGAACTTACAAGACCTCAATGAGGAAAAATCAAACTTATAAGACCTCAATGAGGCATACTCGAACTTACAAAACCTCAATGAGGCATACACGAACTTATAAGACCTTAAAAAAGGCATCTCTCGATATTTAACGCCAAGGCCACCTCACTCGGGGACTAAAGGATACGGCCATATGAAAAGGACACGATCGAAATAATGTGGCCCGGAGACGTACGACTTCCTCCATAAAACTAAAGGCCTTCAAACACTTCGAAAAACCGGTTAAATCAGGCTACCCTCGGCATAAGCAAATGGGCTTCGATAAAATCATCCCCGAATAATGTGAAGGCTTAGAAAACATCAGCCTTCGAGAAAACCCCAAGAGGTATTCAACTATCATTGCACATCGACTTGCCAACGAGGTTCCAAACAATTGAACCATCGAAACGTCAAACAAATATAAAAACATGCCAAGACATAACAAATTTTTACACGTCCTTAGCTAGAAAGGGGGGAAATTGTATCCATTTTAGAGGTCGAATTGACCCAATCTAAAAAGAGCCTAAGGACCGACATGTAAGAGCCTAAGGGCCGACATGTAAGAGCCTAAGAGACATTATGTAAGAGCCTAAGGGCCAATCTAAAGAGCTTAAGGTCCAACCTTAAGAGCCTAAAGGCTGATGTTTTAAATCCCGAGGGCTGATACGTAAAGGACTTAAAGGCCGAAGCACACCATGCTCGGAAACCTTACCCAGTTCGGACTCGAAAGTCCCGAGCTAAAGCTTAGCTTGAAGATCGTACCTTGAGTGGTAACCTATTATCGATCGTCGATCGGACACGAAACCTAAGGGTATTATATTCTAAGTCCAATACATTAGACTGATCGTCAACAACACCAAATCTCATTTCAAAGACAGGATTGAAATTAACAAAACGAAGATGAAACAAAAGATTCTTTATATTCAAATGATGGTCCAAAAGTATGTTTACAAAGCTCCCACACGGAGCCCTTACACAAAATAAGGAAAATGAAAGAAGCTTAGTCTATTGTCGGGGTCACTCGATCGGAGGTAGTTTCCTCAGGACCTGCATCTTCGGTGATTTGACCTTCGGCAACCTGATCTTAAGCGGCCTCTTCCTCCTCGGGGACTTCGTCTTCGTCCCCCCACTCTCGGAGCCGTTGGTAGGATCCTCATCTGAAGTAAGCAATGCCATTGCCTCTTCTTCCAAGGCCTTCACCTTCTCGATCTCAGCAAAAAAATCAAAGCCTTCGACCTGCACCTCCTCGAGGGCTTGCTTTCGAGACTCCAGCAGAGCTTGAATGATGGACCGTGTTAAATTAAGCTCGACCGCATCAGCTTTCTTCTTAGCCCGAGCATTGGCAGCAACAACATCGGTCCAGTATCTAGACATACTTGCATCAGTTTCAGACAAGGATTTGGATAATTCTGCGGCTGAATCAATATGAAGGTCCTTAAATTTACGACTTTCTTTCTTTGCAGCCTGAAGTTGGTGCTCAGCCGAGGCCATCTTCTCTCGAAGAGTATCCTTCTCGGAGGCCATATCATCCATGCGCTGCTTCAACCCGAGGATCTCGACATCTTTGACCCTAAGCTCCTCCAGAAGTTGCCCCACTAGGTCATCCTTCTACTTGAGCTGCAAGAATCGAGTCGATACATTATACACCAAAATAAGTAAGCATAAAATAATCCCACAAAGGCTATGTTACCTGCTCAACGGAATCGGCCCACTCTCGGGAAGCCTTCTCCGAACTTGCTCGAAGGTCATTGAGTTCCCCCTCCCTTTTGGCATAAAGAGCCTTGAGCTCATCCGAATATGACATGAGTTTCCTAAGCTCATCTTCACAGTGGTCTATCTTAGCTCGTGACTTGGAAAAGTCTTGGTCGAAGAGCATTACAACCTAAAAAATAAAGGAAGGAGGTCAGAAAGGCAAGAACGAGATTCAAGATATAATTGTTAAGTCGAAGATTACCTATTTTTGGAGTTTCTCGGCCTCGTAAAAAATGAACGAGGTGTCAAGGTCGGGGCGTTCCTCGACCCCGACAAAGTACTCTCCAAATATATCGTTCCCTCCGTGGGGTGCCCCCACTTCGGGAGTCTTCATATCTTGGGCATCCCGTATTTGCCTTGAAGAAAATGACGGGCCAGGCGGAGAGTTGTCCACTTCAATTACCCCGAGTGGCTCGATCAGGGCCTTCTCTCGCCTTCGAGGAGTCTCAGAGTTGAGTTCTTCGGACTCATCTAACAAATGCTTTTCATCACAAGGTACGTTCTGGTCACCATCCGGTTCAGGGACTGGGCCCGAGCTCCCTTCGGAGATCCCCTCAGCTCGAGATTGAACCACCTCGGCAGCCTTCAGTGCAGTAACCTTTGAAGCATTGGTACCGCTTCCCCTCCGAGTTACTAACGGGAGGGCATCGCCTTCACTCTCAGTCTCATCTCCCTCTTCGTCCTCAGCACGAAGACTTGCAGCAACTTCGGGAGACAAGGGCACCGTGTCGGCCCTAGGTTTTTGAAGCTTGGAGTTTTTTGGCTTCTGGGACTCCACCGACGTCTCTTTATTTCTCTTCTTGTCCTTGGTAGGTTTTTGGGTCTCTACCTCGCCAGGTGGGGGCGGCCTCATTGAAACAGCATCTCTGAGGCCTACATAAGCGCAAAGTTCAGTGTGCTATCAAGAGATATTTTACTAAGGGTACTCAAATATGTCAATGATAAAAACTCACCATGGTTTTTGGCCTCCCATTGGCCTTTGTCTAAGTCACGCCAGATGTGCTCGACATAAGTGGAGGTGGAAGCTAGTTGCCGAACCCAACACGGAAGGTCCTTAATTGCACCGGGGTACCACTCGACGGTTACATCATCAGAAGGGAGTTAGCCCAAATGAAAGAGAAAATATTTGATTAATAAAACGAACTCGACGAATACATACTTATGCTTCATATTCCATTCCTCGGGGAATGGCATTTTTTCAGCAGGAATCAGGGCAGAGATCCTGACTCGAACGAAGTGGCTCATCATCGATCTTTATATTCATCTATGCTAGCAAAGAAAGACTTCGAAGATCGACGCTGTAATTTTATCAGGCCACCTCGATAGAGACGAGGACTGTATAGTCTAATCAGATGGTCGAGAGTAAAAGTCATCCCCTCGACATGATTCGAAAAATACCTAATCAGATAAACAATTTGCTAGAAGGAAGGATAGATTTGGCCAAGCGTCGCCCGATATTGTCGACAAAAATCGAGGATCACTGGATCTAGCAGGGGAAAAGAAGGTTCTACGGGACCTAAGGTAAATGGGTATGTGTATACACTTAAGAAACCTACTTTGTAAGTGGTTATGTCCTCTTCAGGTGAAAGGATCTCCACTTGTAATACATCTCTCCAACGGCAGTCCGCCTTCACTTGTTCGGGTTTGGTTATTAGGATAATATATCGAGACATGGGTTCACATTGTCCCGCAACCGAGGAAGGTTTTTCGACCTTAAAATCAGAATACGTTTCACAAGGCTCAGGGGTACACTCCTCAATGTGAGGAGGTACTATTGTTTTGCTCTTAAACGAGCATGATGACGAATGGGATTTCTCTTTTTGGGGAACTGTCTTAAAAGTTTTTTCCATTTTGTTGAGAAAATTCAGAAGAAGAAGAAAAAACTGGTTTAGAGATAAACACAAGGAAGGGGTAAGTGTAGAGAAGAGTTGATGAATATTTGAAGATGTTGTAGAAAGTAAAAGTATGAAGAGTGAAAGATTGGAGTATTTATAGGGGCCATCTAAGCGTGTTGGAGAATCTAAAAGGAGCCAATAGCCGTTATCGATTTATGGTTTTTTGAGAACTGTGCAGACGTGACCTCTGCACGACCTTTCCGTCACACCAATCGCTGACCTCACGTGACTGACGTCATGATTGGGATATCGAAGGGTCAATTCAAATCATTTCTTATCATTTAATTCTAAGAAACGCAGGGACTATCTGTATACGACTAAAATCGGAGGAGTCCAATTTTGAAGTCTCTGTTATGCCGAGCCCGAGCTCGAAAAGTTCGAAGTAAAGTTCGAAGCCCAATCTCAGAAATCATACCTCAAGGGAGCACATCGAAGGCCCGATACGGCCTAACTCGAGGCAGTTCAAATTCGATGGCAGTCAAGAAAAAATGAGAATTTCTCAAGGGCATATAGGTCAAGGCGTAAATCTCAGGATTGGTTCGTACAAATCCGTAGTAGGCGGTTATACAGTTGTACCAATAGAATTCTTTGTCATAATTAGAAATGTACCATATTAGGGTTTTCCTTTCCTATATAAAGGGGACCCAATCATTTGTAAGAGGATCATTGACTGATATAGAACATTCTACTTTGCTTTTCTCATTTACTGTGCCCAAGATTATTCTTCAGCTTTATTGTTCTTCATTTATTGTTCACACTTTATTGCTATTAACCAATCTTGAGACCCCGAGGCTATCGATCTTGAGGCCCCCGATTCCTTTGACGACACTGGTTTGATTATCATATTCTTCTTATTTATACCTAGTACTTCTAGCTTATCTACTAGTATTGAAATAAATCACATATTTTTAGAACCACAAATCAAGTATAATTGTTAATATCATTTTTGAGGTAAACAAATGCATATATACTCATCATCTTACATACACGTCGTTGCTACACATAATTCACGTAGCAAATAGACCAACACGTCATAATTCCCTAAAGTGAAATTTAACCACGACACTTACATCACTCCACAACTAAATCAATTCTCAACCACGACAATTCCTTTATAATTATCCCAAACTAATAAAATCTAGCCAAATATAGTTCAAATAATACAAAATAAGCTTTAGAAACTACCCATAAGTGAAAAAGATTCAATCTTTAATGGATTTGAAAAAAGTCAACAAAAGTCAATCTCGGGACTGCTTGGTCAAAACTCGAGATTCAGACCAAAATCCAATTACCCATTCACCTTGAGCTTAGTTATGTAATTTATTTCAAATCCGACCTCAATTTGATGTCTAAATTCCAATTTTACATTTCTACCCAAAACCCCTAATTTCTACCATGAAATTTATAGATTAAAGGTTAAAATCAATGGATAATTATGAAATTACATCAAAACTAGTTAAAAATAACTATCCAATGAGATTGGGATGAAAATATCCTCAAAATCGCCTCTAGGCCAAGATCTAGCTTTCAAAAATGGTGAAAAATGGTCAAATTCCGACTTTCAGCTTTTAAATAGCTGGGCGTCAGGTGTTCTTGACGTTCGCGAAGCACCTGACGCGTTCGTGAAGGGTACTGTCCTAAGTAACTATGTGTTCTCGGGGCTACCATCGCGTTCGCTAAGGCTTCTTCCCAGCCAAGCCTCCACGTTCGTGACCCATGGTTCGCGTTCGCGATGAAGAGCCATCTAGTATTCCCCCCATATCACACAAAGCATCGCGTTCGCGTAGGGTAAGCCCCCCATTGATTCGCGTTCGGGAAGAACAACCAGCTCCCAGCCTAAAGTTCCCCTTCACAATTGCGAAGCACAAGACACCAGTAACAGCAGTCCTCAAAGTCAAAAAATGGTCCGAAGTCTATCCAAAACTTATCCGAGCCCATCAGGCTTTAAATCGAACATGCACACAGTTTAAAAATATCATACGAACTCGCTCGCGCAATTAAAATACAAAAATAATAGCTAGAACCACAAATATGACATCAAAACGCATGAAACTAAAAAAAAATCAAGAACCTCTAGAATCGCAACAAAGCGTTTGAATCCTATCAAACCGACTCCGAATGACACTGAATTTTGCAGACAAGTTTCAAATAGAAAAATGGACCTATTCCAAATCCCAAATCTATAATCTGAACCCGATAATTATAAAGTTAGCCTATGGTCAAACCTAAAGAATTTCTAAACATTCAAATTGCCAACTTTCTGCAAACAAGTCGAATCAACTTAGGGACCTCTGAATTCAATTTCAGGCATATTCCTAATTCAAAAATCACAATAAAAACCTACCAGCATCGTCAAAATACCGATCCGGGGTCATTTACCCAAAATATTGACCGTGGTCAACTCTAACCTCATTTTTAGTCAAAATTTTTGTTTTCTTCAAAAATTTACATAAAAGCTTTTTGAAAAGAGACATGAACCATAAATGCAAAACAATAAACATAAAATTAAGCTATGGGAGGTATCGAATCATGAAAATTAAGGCTAGTACTCAAAACGGCCTACCAGATCGTCACATTCTCCGTCTCTAAAAGAAACAATTGCCCTCCAACAGACATAGAAAAGTACCCAGACTGGTGAAAAGGTGGGGTATCTACCCTGCATATCAAAATCAGACTCCCACATAGCTGTCTCAATCAGTTGACCTCTCACAGAAGGAAAACTCTTAGGCCTCAACTTTCAAACCTTCTGGGCTAGAATAGCCACTAACTCCTCCTCATAGGCCGAATTCTCATCAAGCTGAACCGTGTTGACGTCGAAAACATGCGAGTTGTCCCCACGTTACTTCTAAAGCATGGAAAATGGAATACCGGATGTACTCCTGCTAGGCTAGGAGGCAAAGCAAGCCTGTAATAATCCTCCCAACTCCCTCCAAGATCTCAAATGGCCTAATAAACCTCAGGATCAACTTGTACTTGTTTTCGAATCGCATCACGCCCTTCATAGGTGTGTCACGCCCCAATCCTGGGGGACGAGACTGGTACCCGGTGCCTCACCTATCCTTGCGTACCAACTTACCACTAAGGGAATCTGAATATATAATGCCATACTTTGGCCATGGGCCATGTTGCAAGACAATTTGTAAACGTTGACTAAATGTCAATATAAAGATGGGCCGACAACGCCGTCATAACTACTACAGCTGGCCAACCAACAAAATATACATACAAGGCTTACAAGCCCAACATACTGCACTAACTGAAAGGATATGTCTACAAGCCTCTACTGATCGATGTACTGTGATTGGAACAGGGCCCCGACCTATCCATAACATATATATACATATATAAACAAGATGTACATAAAAATCTAGACCCGGCAACTCCGAAGGACGCGGAGCTTACTGATCAAGCTGAACTCGGGCAACACCTACTGAGGAGGTCTACTCGTTTGTTTGTCTGAACCTGCACGCATGAAATGTAGCGTCCCCGGCAAAAAGGACGTCAATACGAAATAATGAACCGAGTATGTAAGGCAACAAAATAACTAAAAGTTGAAACTAAACTTATAATATAATAACTGAAAGTAACTGGGAATCAAAGATAATCTGAAGATATGCTTACCTACTGATACTGACTCAACTCTCTCAATATAGTAAGTAAAATAGTTGCCCGGCCTTATAGGGTTCAGTATATATAACTGCTCTACCGTAGCAGGCTCGCCCATAGGCGCTCGACCATACTAGGCTCTGTATCTCAGCCATTCTCGGCTCGCTCATAGGTGCTCGGCCACAGTAGGATCGGTATATAACTTACCATTTGATCTGAGGTTGCCCAATAGGGGCCTGCCCATCGATTATAACTCGATGGTGGTGAAAATACTGTAATACTATATATATATATATAGACCCTCTGCTCTCTTGGCTGGAAGAAGACAATACTCAATTAAATATAAAGTTCCGATAAAGAAGAATACTGTAACTTATAAGACTAGGAAAATGTATATAAATTCGGGAGTATGAACTTCTCTTTATGCCTCGTTATCAAACACATGTAGTTACGAGATCATACCAAAATGAAGGAAAGGTTTATCCTTAACATAACTGAGCCGATTCTCTTGACATTTTAACACACGTCAATTGCGACAACACATAATGGCGTATCGAAGTAGGGGAAATACGTATAATATTCTTGAGAAGGATTGCACCATACTCCCTTAGAATCACAAAATCCCGTTACTATTACGTAGTATAATTTCGTATGAAATTTGTTTATGACCGTTACCTTGCTGCATATGACCATCTTTAATTTGGGATTTTTGAGAAGCCTCACATTACCATTGCAAATTGAGCTAATCACGTTACCTTGCAAATTTGTATGAATCTCTCTTAAATGAATTAGAGATCTTATACCTTAGTGGGTGTGGGCCACACTAAGGTGATGACTAAGCCTTCAAAATGACACCTTATCAAATTACTTTAAGAGTCATTAATTGGCAAGGTTTGCTTCCACGTTTGGTCTTCAAGAATTTTATCCAAATATCTTAGTTAATTACCAATTTCTTAATTAACTTGGTAATTTTCCAATAATCCAACCATTAACCAATTACCCTCATAATTTTAAGAATTTTCTCAAATTACTTAAAATACTACTCACTTTTAACACACCTTATACACTTTAGTATCATGGTCATGTGGTACCTTGTAGGGTGCAAGTCCATAAATACCGGGTATTATAGCTCAGACCATATTTGTCCCAAAATGTCAAACTTTGACGAAATTCATTTTCTTCGATTTGCTTACCCTCTCACCTTCACGAATTTACTCACCACTTGTTTGAAATAGCATAGTGATTATAATCTTAAAATAATCTCATTCTCGAACTTATGTCAATTAACATACGACGAAACTTTAATGTATGAAAATGCGGGATGTAACATCTCATTTTTCGAGCTTCCATAAATTTACTTATGGCGTACTTTCACGTGAGAAAACATGGTGAGTAAATCATTTCCTCTTTGGAACATTCATCCTCGAATATTGAATGATGCACTTATTATTCTCATAACGCATAGCTCTTGCGAATATTTTAGTACTCTTCTTTCCATCTAGGAAACTATTCTGTGAATAAATCCAAAGTATAGGGCATTCCCACTTATAGGAATATTTCTCACATCACGACCTGTGGTCAGAATCCTTCCAATCTCGTAACTGTTGCTACCTTCGATCATGTAGCCTGTATGACTCTTTCCTTGTAAGTGCACCTTATGCGATTCTTCTCTCCTTCTTCCTCCAGCTTTTATCCAATCTCTAGGCCTTACTTTACAAACATATACAGAGCTTGACAAGATGTCCCTCTGGGCATCTATGGTATACGGAAGTTCTTCGCTCAGTACTTTGTCAAACCTACAAATGTTGCTATATCATATTTCATAGACAGGGTTATTTATCCGCATGGCTTTACTGCCATAACTCTTATTTCGATTTATCGTTACTAAGGTCTCCTACCAAACTCTTGGTTACTCTTGTTGCTTATCCTATATGCATAAATCTAAGTCCTTTAATGCTTCTTCATTACAGCCCATCTTAAGAATGATGGTCTAATCTTATCTCATACTTTGTAAGTTTTATCCATCTATTGTTGATTCACCTCAATGTTGATCTGCAATCTACTACTGATAACTTGACCTTTTTATGTAACATTTCCGCTAGGTCTCACGTTGGATGGTGGACATTTGAAGTGATTTTCTTGATCCGCTTGGGGGTGATACAATACTATACTTCCATAATCGTTTTTCATAGCATCCCAAAGTGGTTTACCTTACGTGGGTATTTTAATCCTGTACAATTCATGAAATCATTACTCAATCGAAGGCCCAAACATAATCCTTTATCTATCACAATTACACCCTCATTATACTACCAGGGAAACATTCCATCTCTTCTAAATGCTACTAGTCTTAGACTCCTTTGAGTTCATTCAGGCTATACTGAGCTTTCTATAAATTAGAGAAATCATCATCTCTCTTGTTCTCATGGGCTTAATCCCGAGGACTTATCCATTCTTGTCACCTTCTCACTCGCCTTTTCTTATCCTTACTCCTGTCTTCCTAAACCCTTGTCGCTTTACCATACTTTATCTTGCAACCTACACATATCTATTTATATTACTCGTAACCTTCCTTCAACTTTCTTTCACCATAGATTTCCTTGTGTTATTCCGGAACATCAAGCGAGACATCACATCGTCTCTACTTCTGCTTCTCTCTCTTAACTAGATCTTTTCGTACCTAGAAACCATAGGCTTGAATATATGCCACTGAAGACGCTGCTATCATTCCTAGATACTGAATCCCCACGCTTCTAGCCTTCTATCCAAAGTATGGATTGTTTACAGCCTTCTGCATTTGAGTATCTTGTACGTTTTTCACCTTTACCTTACTTGCCTTAAAATCTCGCATCAAATCTTCTATATTTTTCATAACCTCTCTTCCACATAGGTATGATTCACATCCACAACTTGAAGCTCTATTATAATACTTGCACCTCTGGTGCATACACAATCCGGTGGGAGCTTCATATTGACTTCTTGTGAAGCTGGTACTCTTGTAACTGGCTTTATCGCAGAGCCGTTATAGAATATGGCTATTATACTATCTCTCTTGTACCTCTGATATTAAGAGTGGTTCTACAATGTTCTTAATCATGATGTCTATAATTTTCTGGGTCCAATAATCAGACTCCTGATTTACTTAGTTGATGTAACTCTTTAGCTTCCTCTTCCTTCTGGTCAGCCTTTATGCAGGCTTAAGCTATCTTCCGATCTGCGACTCCTGGTATTAGTTATTACTTTAGCCTTTCGTGGACTCTATGGAATATCCATGATACAATCTTCTAACAATTCAATCATTTCTCTATGACCTGAAGTCAATTCTTTCTTTTAACTTATACCGGAGTCTTCTACGGCTATATAATTGTCAACATATATGCTGCATAGATAATACTCTAAAATCTTGAGTGCGTTCATAATTTAACTAACTCTGGATCATTGATTGAATAATTCCTTCCGTTCCTTCTCAGCTTTCTTTAAACGTAAGCTATTACTTTTCCTGGTATTCCTTCCTCCTTGTTGCATGCATACTTAGCTTATCTTAGTTCCCACATATGCCAGAATTTTCGTGCAACTCATATGATCTCAAATATTAATTTTGATTTTTCTTCCCGTTCATTAGCCACTGTAGGTGCCACTTCCTTATGGAGTGCATACAATGTTGTTGTGATACTGTTGTTATACGACCATTTCCTCTTTAGTTCATTGTTCTTAGATTGAAGCCTTCTTTCTTATTTCCTCAGCTATTCTTTCATTGTGGTACTTAGGGAAGACCCTCTGACTCTTGTAAAGCTCAGAGCTTATTACATCGTATTCTTGAAAGAATTTTTGATGTTCGTGCTCACTTATAATTATCCTTAGTTACTTACCTCCATACTCATTTGCTCTTACGGTTGCCTCTAAAATGAAGTTTTGACTGTCTTCCCACTGGGACTCTCTTTTATTTTCGTAACACTCATACAGTGCCTTTAACTACCCCAAATCCTATCTGAATATTTCTCAAGGATCACGATGTCATATCTGCGAGATTGAACTTTCCATGTCGGGGTTCACAATGTTTATCTTGCACGATCTGTTGATTTTTCTGTAACCTTTTGTCTAGCCATGATTAGGCTCTTCCTGAATCAACTACTAACTACTCATTGGCCCATTCTCATATCAATATTCCACATAATCTTTCTTGGGTTATTTCCTTTGTCTTAACTTACGTCTCGCACTGGCTCCTCATTTATCAAAAGCATCCGGGGCCGGAACCCTTACTTCTTCTCACTGACGTCGTGCTTGCATGATGTTCTGGAGTCGTAGCATATCCGTAGGATTTGAATAAGTGCAATCATTCCTTTCTCATTTTTTTATCGCATTCTTCCTTTACCATTCCATAGTTACTAGAATCACTTAATTCTGACTTAATGTCATATCACTCCATATCCCCCCCTCCCTTTAGGGGAGTACTAAGATTTAGTTCTACGATGATCTACATATAGATGCTTTACCTCTTTATCTTTGGCGTCTTTTCACATCATCGATGACCCTTACTTGCCTTGCAGTAATCTTTCTATATCAAGGATAGCGGAATTTCCTTACTCGTGAGGGTGACACTTAGTGTAACTGGCACATACAGTGCCTTAAGATTAACTTTGCTCACAATTCTTGCTTTAAGGAATCGTCTTCCTGAGTGACCATTCTCTGAATTTCTCATGAATCTTCTTCTGTTGTCTACTCTATTATCGCCGGAATGAAATATGAAATTCTCATGATGTCGACCATCATCAAATCACTCAGTCCCTAATCCATGTTTAGTTTATCTTGTTCGCCAGCCCATACTGATTTCTATTACTCTGAAGGTCTAGCTTTTCCTTCTGTTAATCACTTTAGATTCACGAACTTATTTATCGAAATAAGGATATGACGTTATGGCCTATTCTCTTTTGTTGTCTCAAGTCCTATCACCTTTCGTTTCTTCCTTCACCTGACTATAGGCTCTGTAATACTGTCATTTTTTTATCTACCGTTGTCATCCATGTATCACACCTTACTCATGTGCTTCCTTATCTTTCTTCTTATTTCCCTGCTAATATTTATGCCTATCACTTTCTTTTGAAAACTTCAACAAGACATTCTTTTGCTTTTAGCTCCCCTTGCTTCATCCATTGGCTCTTCGGGTGGCCTAACATTCTTGCTCTACTAGGGACAAGAGCCATACTAAGGTAATATTTATTCCTTCCAGGATTCCAGTGCCTGTCTGAACATTCTAGTATTCATATCTAGCTGTACTATTCTAAAGTGCACCATCTGGGTGTCTCACAAGGAGATCTGTTAGCACATTTGCAATATCCTTCTGAAATGTCAACTAGCGCAAACAATCCATCCGATGTTTTGGGTTACTTTAACCCCAACTGGATCCTGATATCTCGTCCCTCTCTTAACTATATCTGTTGGCTCCCATGGAGCATAACTGAGATGGATGTGGCCAATTGTACATACCTCTGTTACAATTGAAGGTAACTCAATATACTTATATTTCTTTGCTTGAATCGTAAATACTGTTAATCTTCATTAACTGGGTACCTCGTACCCTTCTTACCTTGCTAGTTTTACTTGTTAAAACCTGTATCTATCTTCTGAATCTCTTATTCCCTTTTACGGTAAGAGTGGATAGATATTATTTCCTTAGGGATCCTTATCAAGAAGCTTACACGTCTTAATATCCATATGTTCTGCTGGAGACCTTACATTTACTCATCATAAGCATGATGAAAAATCGAGTTCCTCTGACTCAATTCTTCCACAGCCATATTTAATGCCTTACCAATCGTCTTTCAAAATGTAGGCATCGTCGTATTATGAATAAGATAGAGTTTAGGAAAGTGAGTTCCTACAACTGAGCTTTACCACACGATCTAGACTAAGAAGAAAGAGTGATAGTCCTAAATGCCCTGTAGCCTCCTGCTTATAAATGTGGTGCACAACACACCCATAAACAAGACTCTACTAGACACGACTTGTAGACTCCCTATGACAGAACTGCTCTGATACCACTTTTGTCACACCCCAAACCTGGGGGGCGAGACCGGCATCTGGTGCCTCACCTATCCTTGCGTACCAACTTACGACTAAGGGACTCTGAACATATAATGCCATACTTTGGCCATGGGCCACGTTGCAAGACAATTTGCGAACGTTGACTAAATGTCAATATAAAGCTGGGCCGACAAGGCCGTCATAACTACTACAGCTGGCCAACCAACAAAATATACATACAAGGCTTACAAGCCCAACATACTGCACTAACTGACATGATATGTCTACAATCCTCTACTGATGGATGTACTGTGATTGGAACAGGGCCCCGACCTATCCATAACATATATATACATATATAAAGAAGATATACATAAAACTCTAGACCTGGCAACTCCGAAGAACGTGGAGCTTACTGATCAAGCTGAACTCAGGCAACACCTACTGAGGAGGTCTAATCGTTTGTCTGTCTGAACCTGCACGCATGAAATGTAGCGCCCCCGGCAAAAGGGACGTCACTACAAAATAATGAACCGAGTATGTAAGGCAACAGAATAACTGAAAGTTGAAACTAAACTTATAATATAATAACTGAAAGTAACTGGGAGTCAAAGATAATCTGAAGATATGCTTACCTGCTGATACTGACTCAACTCTCTCAATATAGTAAGTAAAATAGTTGTCCGGCCTTATAGGGTCCAGTATATATAACTGCTCTACCGTAGCAGGCTCGCCCATAGGCGCTCGGCCATACTAGGCTCTGTATCTCGGCCATTCTCGGCTCGCTCATAGGCGCTCGGCCACAATAGGATCGGTATATAACTTACCATTTGATTTGAGGTTGCCCAATAAGGGCCTACCCATCGATTATAACTCGATGATGGTGAAAATACTGTAATACTATATATATATATATATATAAACCCTATGCTCTCTTGGCTGGAAGAAGACAATACTCAATTGAATATAAAGTTCTGATAAAGAAGAATACTGTAACTTATGAGACTAGGAAAATGTATATAAATTCGGGAGTATGAACTTCTCTATATGCCTCATTATCAAACACATGTAGTTATGAGATCATGCCAAAATGAAGGAAAGGTTTATCCTTAATATACCTGAGTCGATTCTCTTGACACTTTAACACACATCAATTTCGACAATACGCAACTGCGGATCGAAGTAGGGGAAAATCCGTACAATGTTCTTGAGAAGGATTGCACCGTACTCCCTTAGAATTGCAAATCCCGTGGCTATTACGCAGTATAATTTTGTATGAAATTTGGCTTGAGACCGGTACACGCTGCATATGACCATCTTTAATTTGTGATTTTTGAGATGCCTCACGTTACTATTGCAAATTTGAGCTAATCACTTTATTTTGAAAATTTGTATGAATCTCTCTTAAATGAATTAGAGATCTTATACCTTAGTGGGTGTGGGCCCCACTAAGGTGATGAGTAAGCTTTCAAAATGACACCTTATCAAGTGACTTTAAGAGTCATCAATTGGCAAGGTTTTCTGCCACGTTTGGTCTTCAAGAATTTTATTCAAATGTCTTAGTTAATTACCAATTTCTTAATTAACTTGGTAATTTTTCACTAATCCAACCATTAACCAATTACCCACATAATTTAAGAATTTTCTCAAATTACTTAAAATACTACTCACTTTTAACACACCTTATACACCTTGCTATCATGGTAATGTGGTACCTTGTAGGGATAAGTCTATTAATACCGGGTATTATAGCTTGGACCGTATTTTGTCCCAAAATGTAAAACTTTGACGAAATTCATTTTCTTCGATTTTCTTACTCTCTCAGCTTCATGAATTTACTCATCACTTGTTTGAAATAGCTTAATGCTTATAATGTCAAAATAATCTCATTCCCGAACTTACGTCGATTAACTTACGACGAAACTTTAACGTATGAAAATGCGGGAAGTAACATCTCATTTTCCAAAATTCCATAAATTTACTTATGGCGTACTTTTACATACAAAAACATGGGGTGTAATAAGGTGACGCTCAATGGAGAAACTTATCACCCACTATATGTGCCATATCTTGAACCTTCCGGTCCGCATAACTCTCGTGTCTAGACTAGGCTGTACGAAGTCACTCCTGAATCACCTTAACCTTATCCATAGCATCAAAGACCAAATCAGTATCCAACAACCTGGCCTCTATGGGCTCAAACCAACCAATTCGTGAACGACATCGCCTCCCATATAAGGCCTCATACGGTGCCACATGAATACTCGACTGGTAACTGTTGTCGGAGAACTCTCCAAGAGGTAATAACTGGTCCCACGAACCTTCAAAATTCATAAGATATGCGCGTAACATGTCCTCCAAGTTCTGGATAATTTGCTCAAACTGCTCGTCCGTCTGAGGATGAAATGCGATACTCAGCTCATGTCGTGTACCCAACTCACGCTGCACGGCTCTCCAAAAATGCGATGTGAACTGCGTGCCTTGGACAGTAAAAATGGAAATGGGCACGCCGTGCAGGCAGATAATCTCCTAGATATAAATCTAAGCCAACCATTCTGAAGAATATGAAGTCACCGCTAAACTGAAGTGTGCGGACTTAGTCAATCGGTCCACACTAATCCAAACTGTGTCATATTTCTTCAAGGTTCGTGGTAAGCCTAACACAAAATTCATAGTGATGTGCTCCCACTATCTCCAATCTCTGAGTCAATCCCCCCGGTTTTTTATGTTCATATTTCACTTGTTGACAATTCAAACACCGAGATACATAAGCAACAATGTCTTTCTTCATTATTCGCCACCAATAGTGTTGTTTTAAGTCACAGTACATCTTCGTGACACTTAAGTGAATAGAATAACACAAACTATAAGCCTCCTCTAAGATCAAATCTCTCAACCCATCAACATTCAGAACACAAATCCGGCTTTGAACCCGCATAACACCATCATCTCCAATCACAACCTTCTTAGCACCACCCGATGCACCGTATCCTTCAATACCAACAAGTGAAGTATCACCAAATTGGAAAGCCTTGATATTCTCCAACAACGATGACTATGCTACAACACAAGCAAGAACATGGCTGGGCTCCGAAACATCCAATCTCACAAACTAATTGGACAAATCCTGAACATACATGGCTAGTGGCCTCTCTGCTATCGGTAAATATGCCAAACTGTCCATGCTTTCCGTCTTTCTACTCAATGCATCGGCCTTCCCAGGATGATATAATATTGTGATATCATAGTCTTTCAGAAACTCTAACCATCTCCATTGTTGCAATTTAAGGTCGTCCTACTTGAAAAGGTGTTGGAGACTCTGATGGTCAGTATATACCTAACAAAGAACACCATACAAAGAGTGCCTCCAAATCTTTAGCGCGTGAATAATGCCTGCCAACTCTAAGTCATGAACAAGGTTATTCTTCTTATGAACCTTCAACTTTCATGACGCGTAGGCAATCACCCTACTATCCTACATCAGTACCGTGCCAAGCCCAATAGGCAATGCATCACAATACGCGATATAGGATCCGGAACCTTTAGGCAGCACCAACACTGGAGTTGTAGTCAATGCAATCTTGACCTTCTGAAAGCTCAACTGATACTCGTCGGACCATCTGAAAAGAACACCCTTTTGCGTCAACTTGGTCAATGGGGATGAGATAGATGAAAACCCATCCATGAACCGGGGATAATAACTCACCAAACCCAAGAAGCTCTGAATATCTATAGCTGAAGTAGGTCTAGGCTAGTTTTTGAACTTCCTCAATCTTCTTAGCTGAAAACTTGGGAAGATACAACATGGCCCAAAAAGGCAACCGAGTCAAACCAAAACTCACACTTTGAAAACTTGGCATAAAACTTATGATCCCTCAAAGTTTGAAGTACGATCCAAAGATGCTGCTAATGCTCCTCTCGGCTGCGGGAATATACCAAAATATTATCAATGAAGACAATCACAAAAGAATCCAGATAAGACTTAAACACCCATTTCATCATGTCCAAAAAGGATTTGTAGCATTAGTCAAGCCAAATGACGTCACTAAGAACTCATGGTGGCCATACTGAGTCCGAAAAGTTATCTTAGTGACATCCGATGTCCTAATCCTTAATTGATGGTAGCCAGATCTCAAGTTAATCTTGGAAAACACCGTGGCACCCTGAAGTTGATCAAATAAGTCATCACTCCTCGGTAAAGGATATTTGTTCTTGATAGTGACTTTGTTCAACTGCCGATAGTCTATACATATCCTCATCATTTCAGAAGCTCAAGACTGCTTTGACTACATCCGAGTATTGGTGCCGCCCACAGGTTCAGGGCCATACACAATGAATTGTGATGCTTCATGTGTTGGTCTTAGTGCAGTATTGATGCTGGATGATAGAGTGATTGATAATGCTTCACGGAAGTTGAAGACTTATGAGAGATATTATCAGATTCAAGATTTGGAGTTATGCCTATTGTGCATGCACTCAAGATTCGGATACATTACTTGTATGATGTGTCATGTAAGGTTTATACGGATCATAGAAGTCTTCAACACTTGTTCAAGCAGAAGGACTTGAATTTGAGGCAACGAAGGTGGCTTGAGTTGCTTAAGGCTTATGATGTCACATATTGTATCATCTAGGTAAGCCGAATGTCGTGACAGATGCTTTGAGTAGGAAGGCAGAGAGTATGGGGAGTTTGGCATGCATTCAAGCTTAGGAAAGGCCTTTGGTTATGGATGTCTAGGCCTTGGCCAATATATTTGTAAGATTGGATATTTTTGAGTCTAGTAGAGCTTTGCATGTGTTGTTGCATAGTCGTCCTTATTTGAGTGCATTAAAGATCATATGTATGATGATCTTTGTTTGCTTGTCCTTAAGGACACAGTATTTCAGGTGGTGCTAAGGAGGTGAACATTGGAGATGACGATGTATTGCGATTTTAGGATCAAATTTGTGTTCCCAATATTGATGTTTTGAGGGAGTTTATTCTTGAGGAAGCTCATAGCTCGATATATTCTATTCATCGAGGTTCTATGAAGATGCATCGTGACTTGAAGCAGCATTATCAAAGCATCATTCTCGCGGTGTTTGAATTGTCAGCATGTCAAATATGAGCATTAGATATCGAGTGATTTGATTTAGAAAATAGATATACTAGAGTGAAAGTGGAAGCGCATTACTATGGACATCGTAGTTTGATTACCACGGACCTTGAGGAAGTTTGATTCTATTTAGGTCATTCTGGATAGATTGACCAAGTGTGTGCATTTTTTTAGTCATGATTTCTTACACTATAGAGAAGTTGGCTTAGATCTACATCATAGAGAACATCCATTTGCAAGGTGTGCATGTTTCTATCATTTTGGATTGGGGGTACTCAGTTCACATCGAATTTTTAGAGAACTATTCGATTAGAGTTGGGTACACAGGTGGGGCTTTATACTGAATTTTACCCGCAGACGGATGGGAAGTCTGAGCGACTGTTCAGATCCTTAAGGATATGTTGAGATCCCGTGTTATTGAATTTGGAGGCAATATGATTATTTTTTACTGTTGGCAGAATTTTCTTACAACAATAGCTATCAGTCCAGTATTCATATGGCTTCATATGAGGCTTTATGTAGTAGAGGGTGTCATTCTCCTATTGGTTGGTTTAAACCTGGTAAAGCTAGGTTGTTAGGTAATTTAGTTCACGATACTTTGGAGAAGGCGAAGTTGATTCAGGAGAGGCTTCATACAACACAATCCAAGCAGAAGAGTTAGGTCGATATGATTTGTGATGTTGCTCTCATGGAAGGTGACGAAGTTCTTTAGAGTTTCTCCTATGAAGGGCATGACGAGACTTTCGGTAAGTTGAGCCCTATGTATATTGGTCCATTTGAGGTTTTAGAGAGAATTGTTGTGGTGGCTTACAGGCTTGCTTTGCCAATCAGCTCGTCTGAAGTTCACCTGGTATTCCATGTTTCTATTCTTCGGAGGTTTCATGAATACAAGTAACTTGTAGATTTTAGATTGGTACATTTGCATGAGAATCTCGCTTATGAGGAAGATATAGTGGATATGCATGTTCGAAAGTTGAGATCGAAAGAGACTGCATTAGTGAAGGTTCAGTGGAGAGGTCAACCAGTCAAGAAAGTGAATTGGGAGACCGAGCATGACATGCGGAGCAAATATCCTTATCTCTTTGGCATTTCAGGTATGATTCTAAATCTCTTCGAGGACGAACGTTTGTTTAAGAGGGTTGAATGTAATAATCTGGTCGGCCGTTTTAAGTATTTGCGTCCCGTTCCCCTATTTGATGCTTTGCGTATGCCTGTTTGATATTTTATGACTTGCAGGAATGGTTGGTTTGATTTCAGAGGGTTTGAGAGTGAATTAGAACACTTAATTTCACTTTTTGATGCTTAAGTTTCTAACTTAGTTTTGACATTTGAGTACACGACCTCGGATTGGGGATTTGATAGTACAAGTAGATTCATATGTTAATTTTGGAATTGGGATTATGATAGAATTTGGTTTTGGAGTTCCCCGGTAGGTCTTGGATCTATATGTCGAATGTTAGCCATTTGAAGAATTGGAGAGTTTATAGGTTTGACCAGAAGTTGAATTTACAGTTATTGGACTCCGATTTTTGTTTTGAGACCTTGGATAGGTCCTAATGAATTTGAACTTGCATGTGAAGTTTAGTAGTAATCCAAAATGTCTAAGTTTGATTCGGACACTTTTGGATAAGTTGGAAATTTGGAAGTTATGCATTTTGATATTTTATTTTTGATTTTGATATTATTTGCGGTCTATCGAGTCTTTAGATAAGTTTAAATTAAGTAATGGACTTATTGGTTTGATTACATGGGGGCCCGAGGGGATCAAGTGGGTTTCGAGATGGTTCCAGACCATCTTGGAGTGGTTTGATGATGCTAGTTCAGGTGCATCGCACCTGCAGTGTTTTGTGGCAGGTGCGAGGTTGCACATGTGGTGTTATAGTTGCATCAGCGAAGGGGCTGGTGCTGGTGCTAGTGCTGGTGATTGGCTGCACCTGGGGTTGGAAGTGTGCAAGTGTGTGTGGAGCATTTGTGAAATGATTGCATGCCTCCGATGCCCAGGCCTGGTGATGGAGCTCGCAAAAATGGAGATTGAGCACACCTGCACTGGACGCATCCACAGATTTATGTCACACAAGTGACGGTGTAGATGAGCATATCTTTGCGCAGATGCAGAGAAGGAGCCTGCACAGATAGGTGGCAGATGCGAGGCTTGGGTCGCAAAATCGATGGCCGCACCTACGACTTAGTGAGCGCATGTGCGAAATGCCTAGTAGACCCTTATGTTTCGAGGTTGGCTCATTTTTCACTATTTTTGAGATTTGGAGCTTGGGAAGAGGCGATTTTTTAGGAGATTTTCATTACTACTGAGGGTAAGTAATTTTTACCTAGATTTAATTTTATATCTTGGTTCTCCATGGATTTCTACACTAAAATCATGAAATTTCACGAGAAATTTGGGATTTTCGTATATAAATTAAGAAGGTTTATTTAGGGGATTTGAGGGTCGAATTTGACCCGAATTTAGAATTTAAATACATATTCGGACTCATGAGGTTATGGATACTAGAGATTTACCCACGTACTCGAATTTTGACAATTTGGGCACGGTTTACTTTTGTTGACTTTTTGAGATTCAATTAAAGAATAAAGCTTATTATTTCAGATTAATATCTATAGCATTATTTGACTCCTTTGAGTAATATTTGATTAGATTCGAGTCGTTTGGAGTGAATTTAAAAGAAAAGGTGATTGTTGTTTATTGAAGCTTACCAGCGGGAGGTAATTCGTTTGTCTATCTTTTCAAGAGGAAATTCTTCATATAGTGATCTATTTGCTATTTGTTGCTTGATTTAGGTATTGCGTATATGTAGGGTGACGGACATATATGCATAGCTAAGTTATGACCTTAGCCAGACAGAGTTAGACTTATGATATGCCTTATTTGGACTTTATGAATTGTTTATTTATGTTTCTATGATTCTATGACTACATAATCTAAATCATGATTAAAAGCCATGCTAGGTTATGACTTGTTATTTATGACTTTCTAATTTAGACATGACGTGATTCTTTCACCGTTTTGAGCTTTCTAATTTAACCACACTTATACAATCGCCTTTCCTGATTTATAATCTTTTAGCTATATGTTTACTTTGCTCTTATTGATATCACGATCAGATTTGAGAATGTTAAATAAGCATATTGAACTGTTATGAAAGTTGAAATACATGATTAGCCATAGCCATCTTTTATTCATGTAAATATTCATATGCATTTTTATTATTATATCCTGCTGTGTCTTTATTATATCATTTCATATGCATATTCCTGAGCTGGAAAGTAAGATAATGAGAAAATTTGAGAATTCTTATGAGTGGATATTGATTATTGATTATATTATAATTGGATCGGGTTGCACGTTGTAACGATATAGTGATTCGATCGGGTTGCACAACGCAACGATACTATGATTAAATCGGGTTGTATGTTGCAACAATATTATTAATGAATCGGGTTGTGCACCACAATAACACTTGGATATTAATATGTACCTCTGGAGTCAGGTAATTACCAATGTTGCTTTTGGCCTTGTTAGCATAGGCACCTAAATTAGTGCTAGTTTAGCCTCTTGGCCAGTATCATGTATATGAAATTGTGTAGTAAAGTATTAATATTGGATTATGAGCATGCATTCGCAGCCTAGACTCATGCAGTGGCTCTTACATATATAAATGTCGACCAATTCATGTCAAGATTATAAAATATATTGAGATAACTAATACTATATTCTATCTCCTTGTCTGAAAAGTATATCTAAATTTTAGAATTTCTGCGCCTCTGCCGTTGGACTCGATTGATAATATCATGCTTTATCCCATGTTCTAATTATGATTTCATTTGTATTTTGGACTGATAGTAAGTGTCAGTATTGACCCCCCTTCACAACTTCTTCAAGGCTAGACTTGATAATTACTGAACATCGTAGTTCTATACTCATATTATACTTATGCACATTTTGTGCAGGTTCTGAGGCTGGTATTAGTGGTACCCATCGAGCTGAGTAGGAGCATATCAAACGACTTTATGGTGAACTGCTTACTGGATCTGATCTGCAACACATGGAGTCCCCCTTCCCTAATTATCTATATCAATCTATGTATTTTTTTTCCGGACAAATGTTGTTGTTCAGTTGAGTCTATTTACTCTTGTTGGATGCTCATGATGATATTGTGACACCATGCCTTACGAGCATTTGTGAGACAGTTGTGGCCGTGTTTAGACCATTTCTTTGATTTATGTAATCATGATGATATTTGAGACTAATTTCACTTCATTATTTATATCATGACTTAGTTAATGGACTAATAATTGAATTATATTATTGTTAAATATTGGTTTGCCTAGTAAGCAGATTAGGAGTCGTCATGATTATTGGTGGAATTTTAGGTTGTGATATTAGAATTGTCTAATGCTACTCCTTAGGTGGACTACAATTGTTAAATCTTGCATGTACCCTTTATGAGTTCAAAAAACTAAAAGCATATTAAGGTATGCGTGTGCAGAGGATCAAAACTTGAGTTTTCTTGTAACAATGACTCCACTTAACCAAAAAGCTACACTATATTACTATGTCAAGCAGGTTCATTGTTACATACATGTATGATTTCATCTATAACTTATACATGTAAATAGTAAAATTTTGCTAAAGGGGGTTCGGTTACCCTTTTTACCCAATGTAAGTCCGCCCCTTACTACTACAAGTTATTGTTAAATAAGTAATGAAAAATCTAAAAATAAAATTTCTTAGGATTTATAAGATGGATGATCTAAGGAATGACATGCGTGTGCGAACAACACAAATTCACATTGCATAAGTGCGTATGGAAAATGCTCCATTTATGAAATGTTAACGATATAAGACTTTACCCTTCTAATTGGCACACTATTTTTACACCTTTTTCGGCCAAATACAATTCCCTAGTAATTTTAACAACAACAACACCAAATCTAGTGAAATCTTACAAGTGAAGGTTGAAAAAAGTAGTGTACTCAAACCTTACTTCTACCTTGTGCATGTAGAGAAGTTAATTTTTTTGAATCCCCAGCTCAGCATAATCGCAATAATAAAGCAAACAAAATAATGTAATAAAAAAAGACATGAAAAAAGAAGCAACAATTGCAAGTTAATAATAGAAGTGAAGCAAAAGCAACACCAGATAGATATGGACACCCAAGAATAAGAGTAATAAAAGTAATACTAAAACTACCAGTAAAAACAAACAGAAAGCTCTACAACCTACGAGCCTTCAATCCTAATTCTCGAGCTCCATAACTTTCTATATAGGGTCATGTTCTCAGTAAGTGGAAGAAGCTTCATGTCCTACCTAATCACCTTTCCCCAATACTTCTTTGGCATACGTATACCTATCCATTATACCTCCCATAATCAACCTCTCACATCTGTTCACCGGGACACAACACATCTCCTCTTCACATGCCCGAACTATCTCAGCCTCCCTTTTAGCATCTTATCCTCCATGGGGGCTATTCCACATCCTGAATATCTGCATTCGTGACTCTGTTTCTTCTAGTATGCCCATACATTTATCTTAGTATCCTAATTTCTACTACTTTTATCTTCTAGACATGAGAGTTGTTGACTTGCTAATATTCCGCTCCGAACAACATAGTCTGTCTAACCACCACTTTGTGGAATTTAACTTTAAATTTTTATGGTATATACTTATCACACAAAACACTATACATAAGCCTATATTTATTCATTCTGCTCCAATACAGTGTGTAATGTCCTTGTCAATCTCCCCGTTATCTTGGATAACTGGCTCCGGGTACTTGAAACTTTTTATCTTGGAGATTACTTATGTATCAAGCTTCACTTTCACTTCAGCTTCCTGAGTAGTCATCATTGAACTTGCATTCAATGTTTTCGATTTTAGTCCTTCTCAACTTAAAGTCATTGGACTCTAGGGTCTGTCAACAAGCATTCAGCCTAACATTAACACCGCCTTGTATCTCGTCAATAAGTATGATATCATGTGCAAATAATATGTACCATAGAACCTCTACCTAGATATGTCACGTCAATACATCCATCGCCAAAACGAATAAGAACGGGGTGTGAGATGATTACTGGTGCAACCCCATCACAACTAGGAAGTATCACAAATCATCTTCTATTGTCATTACCTGGGTCTTACCCCATCATACATGAATCGCCCTAATGTGTGCTATAAGAACATCTCTTGTCTCCAAGCACCTCCATAAGACTTCTCTTGGAACTTTGTTATACACTTTTTCCAAATAAATGAATATCATATGTAAGTCCCCTGTTCTCTTTATATACTGGTCCACCAACCTCCTTATAAGATGAATGACTTCAGTAGTCGATCGGCCTCGATATAAAGCCAAACTGATTCTCGGAAATAGAAGCACACTTCCTTACCCTCATCTTCACCACCCTCCACCAAATATTTTTAGTGTGGCTTAGTAACTTGATACTCCTATCGTTATCGCAATTTTGGATATAACCCTTGTTCTTGTATATGTAATCATCGTACTCCACCTCCATTCATTGGGTATTATAGATCCTAAAATTGACATTAAACAACCTAGTGAACCACTCTAAGTCTGCCCTTCGTGTGCTCTTCCAAAAATTCATTGGGAACTCGTTTGACTAGTCGCTCTTCTCCTATTTATCTTGCGTAATACCTTCTCTACCTCCTCAACCTTAATACAGCTATAATATCCAAAATTATGACGACTCTCACAGTGCTCCAAATCACCCAACACAATGTTCAGTTTCCTCTCTTCATTTAAGAATTTATGGATCCCTCGAAAATTTCAATTGCCAATACTATAAATCATAATTTTAAATGTTGACTAGCCAATTTGTGTTCAACCTATAACTATCAATCACACATTTAGTCATAGTTCGAAGAAGTTGAACATATTAGTATATTTGAATCGATTTTGACACCTCTAAATATGACCGTAGATTGGCGGGTAGTTGTGTCTAGTTAATTTCAACTTTCTAGCGTGGACAGGGTTTGGCTAGATTTGGAGGCAATATTCCAATCAGTATTTTGTGGTCATGATCTTTTTTCTTAATTTTGGTTAAAGTATAAGTTTTGCAGTACATGGTCCCCCGTCTAGTTTAATTAATTATTAGCAAATGACGTCCACTTTTACTTGATTAACAAAAATTCTCAAAATTTGATTCAAGTTCAATTTGAATCATCTAGAAGAAATATAATGCGACAAATAATTCTGGAATGTGCAATAAAACAAATTAAATTGTATTAGTACGCACTGGCCTTCATAAGAAAAGTAGTGTTCCTACCTTCTCTTATATATAAATAGCATTTGAAAGAATTACTTATTTATTACTATATTGGTAGAAGTATAAAGTAACACCGTAATTGAAAAGCATGTGTAGACCAGTTTGCACAGTGCAGGGGCAAATTAACTCTTTTTCCTCTACAATAAGGCAACTAGGAATTAGGAAATAAAGAAATGGAGATAGCGGATACATTTGGATGGAGGTGAAAGAGATGGGTAGACTTGGACCAAAACTCTGGTCCCCTCTCAACCATGGATCAGGGCCCATCTAGGCCCAATTTGTGTGATTATAAATTGTAAAAATTAATGGGCACCCTATTTGGTCGGTCCTATTTAACTTGTACTCACTTCTAAAAGAAAATTAATTAGTACCTAAAGTACAGATAATTCAAGTCTTTTCCTCTTCCTCTTTCTTATTCTCCTCCTCCTTCTTCTTCATAGTTGTTGTGAAAGCAAAGGTTATGGTAAATTTACATAGGGTTTGTGAGCAGGTTTTAAGGCGTTTTATGATATTTTACAGTAGTAAGATGCTATAGTGCTCCTTTCTTTGCTACTTCTTAGGATTTGTTCTTCTTCTTCCTCTTCTTCTTAATTGCAAAATGAGTTTATTAGATTTTTTATTGTTTTGACAAATTGATGATTGAGGTTTATTTTATATGATATTTGGAGGTTATGTTTCAAATTTGATCTCATTTGGAGTAAATTTAGATGTTGAATCGTGTGTTGAATGGTTGAAATTTGAATTGGTGCATGAAAATATTTGTTTCACTTCATACCTATTTAACCTTAAGTGTATCTTCAGTGAAATCTTTATACTCTAGACTTAATTGGCCCTAAGTGCATTGCACATAAACAGTAAATTTGTTTTCTTCAACTTCAGACTGTCCTAAAGTAGGTATACTTGTAAATTTTTGCGCAAAATGAATATAACTTCAATTGTAACCGTGAAATCAGGTGTCAATGCAAATGCCCCATATAAGCCTAGATCAACTCCGGGCTGTCACATCCATTCCCTTCTAAGGCCCTACTAGGATAGTAACAATTCAACCCAACTCAGAACAAAGATGTTGCGTACAAGCTCAACAGTTTGTACAAAATTTTACTTATGCCTTTTATCTGGTCCCCATTAGCATGTGCTAAATGGCCCTCGACTACACTTTTTTTCTGTTCTATTTTTGCTCTCATCCTTTTTTTTTCCCTTTTTGTATCATATAATGATAATTTGATGTTAAATTCAAATATAACCCGGTTATCAATTTTAAGAGTTTGCATTATCCAAATTTGTAAACCTAACATATTGATTGGCTGAATTTCCCTAACACTTTGTCCCTTCTCGCGTTATGCTGGTCAAATGAACCCCCCCCCCCCCCCCCCCCCATGTGTTTTGAGGGTTGTGGAGCTTGATTAGGTATGATTTGATTAAAAAATTAATTTTTGAACTAATCCTTATTTATTAAGTTTGTTTTGGTAGATAAACTGATGTTCAATTTTAAATATTCATGTGTGGCGTAATGTCAATTAAACAAATTTTTAATTTGATTATCACAAAATTTGATTTGCATCTAATGTTCATAGCTGATCACGCCCAACTCTAATTTGAAAAAGAATAAGCGGTCGTTGTAAATATAATCCGGTCTAAAAGTATGGAGTCGAATCTCATAGAGAACTAAGACTTAGCTGCAGTTGTTCTATATCACTAAGAAACACAAGTCCAAACAATTTCCTAATTATAAAGATTGTGGTTCTTATTTTTAAACAAATTAACTGGAAACTATTAAAAGCAGTAAAATTAGTATCTAAAGATACTAAGGGTAAGAGACTGGATTAAGGAGGTTTAGAGTTATGATTTTCCCAATTGTAGGAATCCTTCCCGCTATATTTCCTACAATTTCGCCTATGTATTCTCTACTGATCGTGAGCAGTTTAGGTGCCGTAATTCTCTCTCTAGCAACTACAACAATTTACTAGACATATTCTCTCGAACTACGCTAGTTGACTTTATCTAACCGCTCACTACGATCGCACCAAGGTTTCGTTATCTCTAATCCCCCCCTTTAAACCCTCCGTATTGATCTCTCACAAACTTTAGGAGTGATGTCGTTCTACAACTACCTAAATATATACTCTCTCTCGAGCAGTACACACTAAATAGGCACAGTCAATTGATGGGCATTCAATCAACTGAAATAAGCACATAGTTGAACAAATAGACAAATTCAAAGGTTAAATTATATTAAAACATAACAAGAATTCATCCTCCAAGAAGTTCCATCAAAACTCTAGATAACGAATTAGATATTCATAATAGTATCTATAACTACAATACTAGAATTCATAACCAATAATAGAAATAAGAAAAAGGAAGTGAAAAACTCGTAGAAGAATTTCTCATCTTGCTCCTAGTGTGTTCTTGCCTCCTTATGTCTAATATGTGTCAAAAGTCCTCAAAATACCATTTTCCATGTATATATACCAAGTAGGGTCAGACCCAAACAATTATACCTTCTCCTACGCGAAAAAGGACAGTTTCACGAACAGAACGTCCACGGCTACGGATTCAACCGCGGATTTGGCCGCGGATTTTACCCAGTGTTCTGCCTCACATCCGCGGCCAGTGCGCGCCCGCGCACTTGTCTCACATTTTTCACCCTATTATGTTTGGAATTTGAAAAAACGTAAAATATGAAAGTTGTACCCTTTGAATTAGCTTAAAGGTGTCAAACGGGCCGGTCAACCCAGACCGGTTGAAACCGGTCAACCCAGACCGGTTGAAACCGGACCCGGACCGATCCGGTTGGGCTGGGTTTAAGGGGTAAGGGGTGTTGGGCCGTTTACATTTTTTCTACCGGTTACCCGGACCGGTCAAACCCGGTCAACAATTTTTCTTGTAGAACCGTTTTACCAGCCCGACCTGATTTAACGACTGTTTTTCAAAAAAATAAATTATTTTTATTTTTTTAAAGTTGTTTAGGACCGTTGGCAACGACCAGGTGGCTTTTGGCCATTGAAGTATTAAATGTAAAATTTAATTTGAAAGTTTAAACTTGCAAATTATATTATTATAAGTGCAATTTTTTTCCATCTTCATTGTATTCTATATTTCTATTATCTTAAAATTTAAATTCTTAATGATATATTTAAATATACGAATTTTAAAATCTTTGCATCCTTTATTCAAACACTATATTTATAAGATTGTTTTTTTGCTTATATTTTTACGATAGTTATAACAAATACAAAAAAAAAAAAATTAAACAAATAATTTAACGCTAACCCGGCCTGGCCCCTTTGACCTGTAACCCTTACGGTTCAATTTTTACCCGAATGAACCCAGACTCGTTTAACCCGGTAAGCCCCAACCCGTAACCGGCCCGATTCTGAACCCGGACGGTTTAATTTTTTTCCTACCCATCCCGGCCCGGCCCACCCGTTTAACACCCTTAAATTAGCTTTCCAACCATATATTGTGTAGCGCAAATGGAGTTCTGAGAAAAAAGTTATCTTCCTTTTACTAGACAGTGCACAATATACCTACTCGATTCTTTGTTCGTTCTTAACTATCATCCGTTGATCCCCGAACGCGATCCCGGCTTTATTCTTTGGGATTTTACTCATACTTTAAAGCTCAAATCACTTGAATTCATTTCATAACATCTACATAGCTCAGAATCACTCCTACAAGGCATAAAACATACAATTAGTGTAAAACACTAGCGGTTAAAGCTCAAACTCAATCAAAGTACAGTAAATTAGAGTGTAATAAGCGACTAAAATATGAAATTATAGACTATCATCAATAGCGTTTAAAAAACAAGATGATTTACACCCTTTGGCACGATTGGATTGCTTCAATCACTATTACTTCGTCAAGAGTAACTAGTCCAAATCAAGAGAAGACCAATTTTAATTTTGTATACGGTAGAAATCGAGCTACCCTATTTCACTATTTGATCGAGACTAGGATGTTGCATCGAAGAGCTGAATCATTGAGTCCGAAATTGAAACCTCTTTCTAGATCGGGATCAGTATCAATCAAAGCCAGAAGAGATAGACTTCAGGTAATATCGAGATAGCTTTGTAACGGAAAGAGCGAGATATCAGTGACTGGTCAAGGATCGTGGCGTGAATCTCGGAACGGATCAAATCGGTAGCGTTTACACCTGTTTATACGATTTCCTTATGTAATTAGAAGTATACCATAGTTAGGATTCCATCCATTTGTAAAAATCACTATTCATTGAGAAAAAGCTATACAATCGTTTCTTTCTTGCTTATTGCTTTACTTATTGTTCATCAGATTTATCCATTCTTAATTGCTCTTATACTATCACCTCGGGATTACTTCAATTCGAGGTCGAAGTTCAACTTGTACACTGGTTTGGTTTATTTGATAGTTCAATTGAGTCATTTACTTACACAATTATCAATTGGTATTGGGTGAAATCACATATCCTTAAAATCACAATATAAGTTTAGTTTTATCAAAATTTTAGGGTAAAAAATTGGCGCCCACTGTGAGGCTAAGTATAATAGTGATTATTTAATGTTGATTCCTATAACACACACTATTTTACGCTTGTTCTTGTCAGTATTTTTGTTTTCAAGTTAAAAACATGTCGAATCACAAAACTCACCCACACATGGTGACAATGACCTCGGATTTCACGGGGAAAACGACAATGTAATTGCTCCAGGGGTCGAGGTGCCACAAGCTGATTTCGGAGGAGCACCGGTTGCCAACTCAGTCAACGTCAATTCGCACATTGCTTTGAATGCGAATCTAGGTGTGGACAAAGAGAGTGTACGCAGAGAAGGACGATCTGGTGGCCAAGGTGTACAGGGCGGAGGAGATGGAGGAGTCAGTCTCCAGGTAATATTCAAAATGCCTCAGGCTCAACAAATCGCTATTGCACAATTACAAAATCAGCATCGTACTCCGAGTGGGGTCGAACCGGAAGCCGCCCGCCAAACTGAGCCAGTACCAGAAAGGCCGAATGCCAATGAATCAAGGACTGAACCCGCGATAAGGAAGATGCTTGAGGAGCTCACCAAAAAATTGAGTGGGGAGAGAACAAAATTGAGGCAAATGATAAGAAAGTGGAGACGTGCAACTCCAGAGTTGATCAGATACTAGGGGCACCGCCAATTTTGAAAGGGATGGATTCGAAGAAATTTGTACAGAAGCCGTTTCCTCCAAGTGCGGGTCCGAAGCCCATTCCCAAAAAGTTTAGTATACTAGATATACCTAAGTACAATGGGACCACTGATCCCAATGAGCATGTAACCTCCTACACATGCGCCATCAAAGGTAACGATTTGGAAGATGATGAGACAAAATTTATTTTATTGAAGAAATTAGGAGAGACTCTATTGAAATGGGCAATGATTTGGTACCACAATCCACCTCCAAATTCCATTGACTCATTTTCCATATTAGCGGATTATTTCATAAAGGTGCATGTCGGGGCCATAAAGGTTGCGATGAGGAAATTAGACATTTTCAAAGTAAACAGAAGGATAATGAAATTCTTAGGGAGTTCGTGTCCCGATGTTCAAGCTTTCACTCAGGGGTTGAATGAATGAAGTTCGATAACATCACGTCAACTGAAGAAAAATTTGATCGAATATCCGGTGGTGGCATGGGCCGATGTACATAATCGATACCAATCGAAGATCAGGGTCGAGGACGACCAATTAGGAACCCCTTCCGGTTCCGTATGTTCGAACAGGTCCACAGCTAGAAATCAGAGGGACATCGATAGGGAACCTCGGTCGAACAAAGATCGATATCAACCATACGTCGCAAATCGCAGGAACGGCGGCCCTGGACGCAATCCCCCCTGAAATGATCGAAGAAGTGATCGAGGACAAAGTTCTCGGGGACTTATGAACAAAAGTGGTTTTCATAAGCATGACGATCCCATAGAGGCACCTCGATTGTCGGAGTATAACTTTAATGTCGATGCATCAGGTATTGTATCGACGATTGGAAGAATCAAATATACTAGATGACCTAGGCCCATACAGACCGATCCTTCCAAAAGAAACCCCAATCTAATGTGTAATTATCACGACATATGGTCACAGAATTGAGGATTGCAGGAAACTAAGAGAGGAGGTAGCCCGCCTATTTAACGAGGTTCACCTTCAAGAGTTCTTAAGTGATCGAGCCAAGAATTATTTCAGAGAAAAGGACACCAACAGGAAAAATGAACAGGAAGAGCCACATCATGTGATCCATATGATCGTCGGCGGGGTCGACATCCACAAGGGCCCGTGTTCATATGCACTAATGTATCAATTACTAGGGAGAAACGGACCCGAGATTATGTGCCAGAAGGCAACGTATCATTCAACGATGAGGAAGTAGAAGGAATATCTCAACCTCACAACGACGCTCTGGTAATTTCTATCTTTATGAATAAAGTTCAAGTTAAGTGTGTTTTAGTGGATTCAGGTAGCTCGGAAAATATCATCCGATCAAGGGCCGTGGAGCAGCTCGGCCTACAGGACCAAATTGTGCCCGCAGATCGTGTCTTGAACGGTTTTGACATGGCCAACGAAATGATTAAAGGAGAGATTATTTTACCAGTAAACATGGCCGGTACTATTCAAGAAGAAAAGTTCTATCTAATCGAGGGCAACATGAGGTATAACGCCCTACTCGTGAGGCCTTGGATTCACAATATGAGGGCAGTCCCTTCGACTCTCCACCAAATGATGAAATTCCCTACACCGGACGAGGTGAAAATAGTATACTGAGAGTAGCATGATGCAAAGAAAATGTTCGTGATCTATGAGGTGATACCGATACCGGAACTTTCAACGTCAAAGGGATCGAACATCAAAGGAAAATAGGAAGCCAAATAGAAATCACAGCCACCAGCCTCGATTGAGTAGAGTGGATGACTCTCGAGAAGGTTCTAATGGATTCAAGGTTCATATGTGGCCTTTGAGGATTTTTTGGATTGGTATATGACTAGAATCTGAGATTTACATTGGATGGTATCGAGACTCGTGGTATTTCTATATCATTATAGATTCTACATTTCAGTATCAAAAAAGGAAAAAAGAAAACAGTTTTAGATTCACATAAGGTTTTTCAGAGTGGATGTCTCGATTGTGATACTTTTGGGCTACTTAAGAGGAAATACATCGGCTTATGAGCCTTAGGGCGATGTGGTTTTATGCTAGGATATCTTGCGGTGATCTTTAGGTAAGGAACGTGGTGTTCTGGCAAGGAGAAGTTTCACCTTGAGTGTAATTCAGAAGGAACTCAGAGAAATAGGACATCTTTGTAGTAGGTTGGATCAACTGAGTAATGGTATGAATGATTATTTGGTTATTTATGATGTGGTCAATCTCTACGGGTGTTTTGTGGCAATACTCTTGGGTTTGGCGACCTGCGTGGCTTGGTTGAGTTAGAGAGATTCACTTTTGATGGCTTGGTTATGTGCAAATGGGTTTTGAAGAGTTCTCCATGGTTTCTACTACGGTTTGAGATGGATATTTCCTACCGGCATGAGGAGCATGTTACATGTTCTGATTTTCTCCTGGATGTGATCAAGTGAAAGGTTCCTGGCTAATTGAGTATGTATTCTGCTTGTGACTCAGAGCTGATTATGAGATTCTCGTGCTTTTCATATGATGGCATGATAGATACGGTGCGTCCTGTGGATTGATATTTGCATGTACAAGGTGGGGGTTCATTCTTAAAGGAAAGGTCATGAATTTTTAGACATTATCGACGGGTTCAGGTGATTAGATTAATGCTATTATTATTTGGTATTGCCTGAGAAGGGTGAACATTTCAGAAGGCGCACTGTGTTTTGACTTACAGATGCTTCATGGATATTGTGATACTCGCCTTGTGGACCGACTGATGATGTTCAGATTTTTTTATGTGGCATGGAAGAATTATAAAAGTATGTCGTATGGGGATGATTATGTATGAGAGATGTGATAGTCACTCGAGTGGTGGATTTGGGATCGACTATGGTGATTCATGTGTTCTATGAATTTGGCGACTAGGAGTTCTCAGAAGCAGATTATTTCGGGGCTGCGGACTGTGAAGATGTGGACAAATTTATCTATATGGTAGTACGTGTGGTTATATCATTGTGGACTTTTATAGGGATATTTATCCATTTGGGGATGATCGAAGTTAATTTTGGGGCCCATTGGTAGGCCCAATGAGGATGTGTATTCTACACCGGGTCGGATTTGTTGACTCAGAACTGTTTGTGTTGAGGGGTATATCATTCAATTAGAGTTGATCTTGTTAGTGTTCAGATATGTTCTATGAGTTACTCTTCTATGCTACGAGGGGTTGTGATTTATTGGTTATGTGCACACATAATGCTGTTCTATTTGGGCCTTGCGGCAGAATTCAGGCGAGATGGTTATTGGGGTGTTGAATGGTTGATTGCGCCTTGGTTATGCTCTTTCCGAGTTGTGGTATATTGTGTTATTTTCTTCTCCATGGTTGTGGTCATGCACTTGTGTACTTGATGTTGAATTTCCTGTGGTTGTTAATTTTAGCTGTGGGGTTTGAGGTATTTCATATGGATCGATGTTTGGATGGGTCACATACTGCAGTGGGGTTATGAAGGGATATGATCCTTTGTGTTAGATTCGTGTGTTTTGGTTCTACTATGTGTGATGGGTTCTTAGCATTCGTTGAGGTGGTACTTGTTGAGCTTGCGGGATGGTTCTCTCATTTGAGTCATTTCCATGTTTGAGTACATTTAAATTGTTGCTTATTGGTGCATGGATTGCACAGTTTGTGGCTTTAGGTTGTGTTGGTGTGACATGTTAATAGAATTGTTGTGTTGGATGAGATGAGGTCATTGGGCCTAGAATGGGTACTAGCAGATTTGATTACAGTATATATGGAGAAATAATTTTAGAAGTAGGCTTAGAATGTGGCTTTGGGTTCTTATCGGGCAAGAGAGCTTCACGAGTGGTTATGAGTTTCTGTATGTTTCTTTCATAATTGGTAGTGTACGAAGGTTCAAAACAAGATTTTAATTGATATGAGGTTTTTTACCGGTGTCAAGTTTGTTTTGAGCAGCTACTGTGATTGGGAATTATTGCTACGAGTATGCGAGTTGTGTGGTATATCATGTGATTACATCTTGGGTTATGGTTATGGCTTGATACATTTGGTCATACTTATAAAGTGTGTAGATTCAGATTCAGGTCTTGCAAGGAATTCCAGATGTTTCGAATTGGATTCTAAGGCTTACGGTCTAAGGTTATAGTAATGATTTTCAGTTAGGTTGTGTTGTCATGCTTATATGGATCGGATGGCGTGGGATAACCCCTTGTTTATGTGCATGGTAAGCTTACACGGTGATTTGATGGCTTTGGAATGACTCTGGGTACGTTCGAGGATGAATGTATGTTTAAGTGGGTGGAGAATGTAACGACCCGACTGGTCGTTTTGAGCATTTGCATTATGTTCAACTATTTGCAGTCTTGAGTAGCCTCGTATGATGTTTTATGACTTGGGTGAATCGTTGGTTCAGTTTCAGGTGATTCGGGATTGATTTGGAAGAATGATTCTCGATTGGGAAGCTTTAAGTTAGAGGACTTGACCAAGTTTAACTTTTTAGTATTTGACCTCGGATCGGAGTTTTGATGGTTCTATTAGGTCGTGATGGTGATTTTAGACATGAGTGTATGCCCGGATAAGCATTTCGATATTTCTAGAAGGTTCTGACACTATTTGGCGAAAGTTGGATATTTGATGGTTTGGAATGTTCATAAGTTTGACCTAGAGTTGACTTTGATTATATCGGGTTCGTGTTGTGGTTCAGAGAATCAGAATAGCTTCGTTATGTCATTTGGGACTTGTGTGCGAAATTTGAGCTCATTTCGGGCTGATTTGATGTGGTTAAACATGAATTTTGGAAGTTAAAAGATTCAAAGTTCATTAAGTTCGATTTGAGGTGCGATTAATGGTTGTTGTTGTTATGCATGATTTGAGGCCTCGAGTAAGTTCATTTTGTGATATGCGAATTCTTTGTATATTTGGATGGGGTCTCGAGGGGCTTGGGTGAGTTACAAACGTGGTTCAGGTCATTTTTGTCTTATGTTGCATTGTTGAATAAGTGGGAGGAGAATGTAACGACCCGACTGGTCATTTTGAGCATTTTCATTCTGTTCAACTATTTGCAATCTTGAGTAGCCCCGTATGATGTTTTATGACTTGGGTGAATCGTCGGTTCAGTTTCAGGTGATTCGGGATTGATTTGGAAGAATGATTCTCAATTGGGAAGCTTTAAGTTGGAGGACTTGACCAAGTTTAACTTTTTAGAATTTGAGCTCGGATCAAAGTTTTGATGGTTCTGTTAGGTCCTGATGGTGATTTTAGACTTGAGTGTATGCCCGGATTAGCAATTCGATATTTCTAGAAGGTTCTGACACTATTTGGCGAAAGTTGGATATTTGATGGTTTGGAATGTTCATAGGTTTGACCTAGAGTTGACTTTGATGATATCGGGTTCGGGTTGTGGTTCAGAGAATCAGAATAGCTTCGTTATGTCATTTGGTATTGTGTGCGAAATTTGAGTTCATTTCGGGCTGATTTGATGTGGTTAAGTATGAGTTTTGGATGTTAAAGATTCAAAGTTCATTAAGTTCGATTTGAGGTGCGATTCATGGTTTTTGTTGTTGTTATGCATGATTTGAGGCCTCGAGTAAGTTCGTTTTATGTTATGCGACTTCTTGGTATATTTGGATGGGGTCCCGAGGGGCTTGGGTGAGTTAAAAATGTGGTTCAGGTCATTTTTGTCTCATGTTGCATTGCTGAATAAGTGGGGGGAGAATGTAACGACCCGACCGGTTTTGCATTCTGTTCAACTATTTGCAGTCTTGAGTAGCCCCGTATGATGTTTTATGACTTGGGTGAATCGTTGGTTCAGTTTCAGGTGATTCGAGATTGATTTGGAAGAATGATTCTCAACTGGGAAGCTTTAAGTTGGAGGACTTGACCAAGTTTAAATTTTTAGAATTTAACCTCAGATCGGAGTTTTGATGGTTCTGTTAGGTCCTGATGGTGATTTTAGACTTGAGTGTATGTCTGGATTAGCATTTCGATATTTCTAGAAGGTTCTGACACTATTTGGCGAAAGTTAGATATTTGATGGTTTGGAATGTTCATAGGTTTGACCTAGAGTTGACTTTGATGATATCGGGTTCGGGTTGTGGTTCGGAGAATCGGAATAGCTTCGTTATGTCATTTGGGATTGTGTGCGAAATTTGAGTTCATTTCAGGCTGATTTGATGCGGTTAAGTATGAGTTTTGGAAGTTAAAAGATTCAAAGTTCATTAAGTTCGATTTGAGGTGCGATTCATGGTTGTTGTTGTTGTTATGCATGATTTGAGGCCTCGAGTAAGTTCGTTTTATGTTATGCGACTTCTTGGTATATTTGGATGGGGTCCCGAGGGGCTTGGGTGAGTTACAAACGTGGTTCAGATCATTTTTGTCTCATGTTGCATTGCTGAATAAGTGTTGGTGCTGCTGTTTCTGCATCTGTGAAAGTATGGACGCAAATGCGAGTCCGTAGATGCGGACTAGTGGTCGCTGGAGCGTAAAAGGGATGTGGTTGGGAGCATCACAAATGCAAGGTTTTGGGTCGCATCTGCGTTATCGCAGAAGCGATGGTTGAGGCGCAGTAGCGGGACATGTGCGCAAATGCGCGTTTTGCATTGCACCTACGGTGTCGTAGAAGCGGTGATTTTTCCACAGGTGCGATGGGCGAGGTTCTAGTGGTTCTTCACAGAAGCACAATTTTGGTCACAAAAGCGACACCGCAGAAGCAGCTCAGTGATCGCAGATGGGAAAGGTCTGGGTAGAAGCTGTAAATCAAGTTTTTGGTTCATTTTAGCATATTTGGAGCTATAAAGCTCGGATTGGAATGATGTTTTAGGAAAAGCTCACCACATGGATTGGGTGAATTTTTTCTACTCTGTTTTGATTATATTTCAAGAATCTATCCTCATTTTTTGGCATTTGGTTGATGATTTCAATATGAATTTGGGGGGGGGGTTGTCTAAAATTTCATAAAGTAAATTTTTGAGTTTTGAGAATCGATTCGGAGTCGAATTTTAGTGAAATTAATATGGTTGGACTCGTAATTGAATACTTTGTCGGATTTTGTGAGTATTGTCGAATTCAGAGGTGCGGGCCTGGGTTTGACTTTTTGATTGATTTTGGGCTTTTGATTAAAGATGTAACCTTTATCGATTGGGTTTACTTCTTTCTCATTATTTGACGTTTGGGTTGCTTTTGGCTAGTTTCGAGCCATCCACAGGTTGGTACACGCGGGATGGTGTTTCTAGATTATTGTTTGGCTTGCTTGAGGTAAGTAACACTTCTAAACTTGGTGATGAGGGTATGAAACCCTGAATACGTGTTATGTGTTTGGTGTTGAGGTGACACACATGCTAGGTGACGGGCGTGTGGGCATGCACCGTGTGAATTATGACTGGCTTGATTCTGTGATACTTTGTAGTCACCTTATCTTGTTTCTATCCATGAAATTTCTACGTGTTAGAGGAATCGAGCTGCAAATCTTGTCAGAAATCATGTTTAAGCTGTATGCTTATTTCGTTGGGACCCTTAGAGGTGATCTTTGCTGTTGAGTTATTTTCTTAAATTGAGGTTACATACTCAGTCATATTCATTCATTTGCATATCATATATCAGTCTGTATTATCGCTTGTGATCACATCATGTTATCATTGTTGGGCTGATTGGCATGAGATTTGTGAGGCCAAGAGACTGGAGAGGATGATGCCTGAGTGAGGCCGAGGGCCTGATTGTGAGTGATAATTATGGGATCAGGTTGCATGTCGCACCAGGATTTATTGATTCATGCCATGATTGACTTATATTAGCGGTTGGGCAGGATCCGCCCCTACAGAGTCTGATATTCCAGCAGTGAGCGCAAGTACCTACTGAGTGCAAGTGGCGAGCACGAGTGTCGAGTGATTGGGAGGACATAGTGACAGGGAGGACTGAGTGATTGGGAGGACTGAGTGATTGGGAGGACTGAGTGAATGAGAGGACTGAGTGATTGAGCGTGGTGAGAGAGGTTGACTTCTCCGAAAGCACGAGCACATGAGTTTATCACCGTGGTTCATTACACTTGACATGCATACTTGGCATGTAGCCATAGAGATGCATTTCCTCGTGTTGTACGGTACTGTGACATTCATGACTTTATATGCACATATCATGTAGGCGTAGAGATGTACTTTCCTCATGCCATCTGATAATGAAACATCTTATCTGTTGTTGAAAGATTTTGGGAAAAATTCAGTTTTGTTATATACTCACATATTGGTGATTTCGGTGGAAGATTTGGGTTTTTACTGTTATATCTAAGAAACATGCCTATTTTCTGTAACTATCAGCTAGCTGAGCATCATATATTTGAGCATTATTCATACGATTTTCATTATATTGTTACGAATTGTTCTTGGCTGTTGGTGTTGGACCCCGACCGTTATTCAAGATCGTCACTGCTTTCAACCTAAGGTTAGGTTTGTTACTTATTGAGTACATGGGGTCGGTTGTACTCATACTACAGTTCTGCACCTTGTGTGCAGATTTTGGATGCTGATGTTGCTGTGTGGCGGGAGCTGGCATTGAAGATGAACCCGCGCTCTAGTTATAGCTGCCTCTTGTTATCTTTAGATTTATAAAAATCTGTTTATGTACGTTTCGAATAGATGATGTATTTATTTCATACCATCTTTGTAAACTCTAAGTCTTAGAAGCTCATAATTTGTTCTACCAGTCCTTGGGTTGTTGTATAAAAGTTATTTTCATCATTACTTTCTCAGTAAATCTCATTTGAAATTGGATTATTGTTAAATTGGCTTATCTAGCGGGTTGGGGTTAGGTGCCATCACAACTAGTTGGATTTTAGGTCGTGATAGGGGACTTCCTCTCTACATTCGCGCAAGAGAGTCGCATTCACGATAGGAGATATGTGAGCTGGAGGGTTGGCCTTTGCATTCGCAAAGAGCTGGTCGCGATCGCGTGGCGGAGGTAGGATGGTCATCGCGATCGCGAGGGAGGTTCCTCCAATGCGAAGCATTATTTTTTGTTTAAAAGCATTTTTGCTTGGAGAACGCGAGGCACGTGCCGCATTCATGAAGGGTATCCCTGGGCAGAACATTTAAGTGATGAATTTTGTGATTTTAGCCCATTTTTTAAAATTCTGAACCCTAACTTGAGAGAGGTAATTTCTGCTTGGATATTTTCTTACAAGACTTTAGGATAAATGATTTCTACTCATTTTTTGTATTATTTCAAGAATTTACATGGATTATTGATACCCAAAACATGAAATTTTGAGGAAAACTTGGGGTTTTTGTTTCTACAACTTAAGAGAGTGAAAATTGGGGGTTTGAGTATGATTTGGACTTCATTTTGGAATCTAAACACATATTTTGACTCGCGAGGTTATAGGTAGTCGGGATCTACCTCTTGACTCATATTTTGACCATATGGGCCAGGTTGAATTTTGTTTCCTTTTGGGGAATTGTGCAAAGATTGAATCTTTAGTGTTTGGAAATGATTCCTATATCTTTATTTAACATTATTGAGTTGTTTTTAGATAGATTCGAGCCATTACGAGGTCGATTTGCGAGGGAAGGCATTTTTGGAGGTTTTGATTTTGCTCGTTTGAGGTAAGTATCTTACCTAGACTTGGTTTGAGGGACAAGTTGCTTGAAGTATTGATGATTCTTAAGTACCACGAGTGACACACATGCAGGGGATGATAATATGTGTGCGCACCAATTTTTATCCACGTTCGACATAGTTCATAGGTTATGTTATTCCTTATTTTTGATATTGTGCTTCTTGCTATCATGCATCACATGTTTGTACCCCTTCGTAAACTTCTTAAATCATGCTATAGATCATGTGTAAGTTAATTTCTTATTCAAATGTGATATTTATTATTTTGTAGTATCTGCCTAATGTCACGACCCAAAATCCCAATACAGGTCGTGGTGGCGCGCAACACCGGAGTCAGGCAAGCCAACAGTTGTTTATTAGTGACATTATCCTTATTTGACATATCAACCCCACACTTACTAAATTTTAAGCTTAGATCATTTAAGTAAAAGCGAATAAATTAACCAACTTAAGTAAATACGGCCGCAAGGATCATGAACATATATATACAGACCCAAGAATATAGAGTCTACTATGTGTGTGCCAGGAACTAGTGTCACAAGTCCTACGGGCATACTAACAGAATATATAAAACATAATATACAATCCCACTATCTGAAAGAAATGGACGGGACATAAGCAAAAGGAAACTCTAGGGTGCTGCTGAGGATCGTCAGGAGAAGCAGCTCCCCATGAAGTCGGGTCCCACTAAGATCATAATCGAGCTCCGGTCTGATAACCAGATGCACCAGCCTCAGAACCTGTACAATTAAGTACATAAGTGCAGCATGAGTACTTAAACATATATTTACCCAGTGGGTATCCCGTCTAACCTCGAAGAGGTAGTGACGAGAGGTAGACGTGATACTTACTAGGTCAACATTTCTAAATAACATGATTTAATAGGAACTAGGCAGGCATAACAGTCGTAGAAATCACAAAGAGATAAATTATCAAGTATAGTTGTATTTACCTTTGCATGTCAAATTTCACTAGAACATAATGTACTAAATTCCCTTATTAACATGAACCAGTTTATACAATTATAACGAATTTCCAGTAACTCATACAGCACATATAGGCCAAAAACGTACGGCCGAAACATCGCGAAAAATAAATGNTCGAACATGCGACGCGGTTGACATAATAGTAGGGCTATTCCGCTCACGAATCATACATGTGACGCGGTGCCGCATACATACATAAAATTATCAATTTTTAGGGAATTATCAGAGATTATTCTTTAAGGCAAGAACCTAACCAATATATCATGGACCACAACTTTCTAATATTCTCATGCCAAATCAAGGATAATAATACATGTAAGGCACATATAAGCATGCTCGTGAGTCCTAGAAATACCCAACATAACATAGTAGTAGCTACGCACGGACTCTCGCCACTTCGTGTGTGCGTAGCCCCCACAAATAAGGACTTGCAATTTATAATCACCTATGGGGACAATTCCCTCTTACAAGGTTAGAAAGGAGACTCACCTCACGTCGAACCTACTCCCAGAACCAAGAACGCGCCCGAAACTCTGAACTCTACACCCGAGGACTCGAAACTAGCCAAATGTTATACAAATTCATTAATTTATGCTCAAAGTATGGAAATTCTCCTACTCATTTAGTAAATTAACCATTCTGGAAGAAATCCTAAAATCCCACCCCGGGCCCGCATGCTCGGATTCTAATAATTCTCGAAGGAAACACTCACCCATAGCCTAAGGATCATTAATATACGATTTTGACTCACTTTCATAGCTAATTGACGGGTAATTTTCTACATTTTCAAAAGCCCTAGGTTACTACCCCAAATCCTTAGTTTTCACTAATTTAGGTAGTTGTTTAGCTTGTAATCCATGCATGAAGCTAATATTAGAGTAGAATTTACTTACCTTCAATAATCAGGTCGTTTTCCCCTCTAAAATGGTAGAAATCGTCCCAAGGAAGAAGAAGAAGAAGATAAGGAAAATGAATTAAATTCCGTGTATAAAAACACACTGTCTGGCAGTGTTTCCACACCTGCGGCTCGAGGACCGCACATGCGGTCTCGCACCTGTGGAAATGGACGAGGAAACCTGGGCTCGCACCTGCGGGGTGGAGATCGCACCTCGGGCTCCGCTCCTGCAGAACTTTGTCCGCACCTGCGAGAATTGGCCTGCCCGCTGGGGGTCGCACCTGCGAGGCTAGGATCGCAGGAGCGGTCCCGCACCTGCGACTGGGCAACCGCACCTGCGGTCACACCACAATAGGTGCACCAGCAACTATTTCAGCTGGTTTTCTTCCTCGTGTGGCGTCCGGTAGGCACCTGGGTCGAGCCCCAGTCCAAATATACCAACAAGTCCCAAATCATAATACGGACTCGCTCGAGCCTTTGGAACACCCAAAAAAATGCTAAAACTCAAAATCACACCTCAAAACCCCTAGAACCAAACTTAGGAAATTTAAGTTTTCTTGACTTCGCTAACAACGCGCCGAACCGACCTATACAACTCAGAATGACACCTAATTTTTTGGGCAAGTCATAAATGACATAACAGAACTATTCCCGATCTCCCAATTCAGTTCGGACCTCGATAACACAAAAAAACGTCCCAAACCATAATAGGGACCTAAGGAACTTCTTATTTCAATATTAGGCGCCGAAACGCTCCTGGTTCATCAGAAACCCATTTCGAACATATGCCCAGGTTCGAAATCATCATACGAAGCTACCGAAATTGTCGAAACTCGATTACGAGGTCGTTTATCCAAAATATTGATCGAAGTCAAACTTGGCCTTAAAGGCCAACCTTAAGGAACCAAGTGTTCCTATAGCACTCTAAACACTTCCGAATCTCGGACCACCAGTCCCCGCAAGTCATAATTCATAATAAGCCACTATGGGAAGTTTCATTTAGGGGAACGGGGTTCGATAATGCAAAATGACCGGTCCGGTCATTACATTCTCCACCTTTTAAACAAATGTTCATCCTCGAACGGGTCTAGAATCACACCTGAAGTGCTGAATAAGTGTGGATATCTGTTCCGCATTTTCTCCTCAGACTCCCAGGTCGCCTCCTCAACTTGTTGGTCCTTCCACTGGACCTTTACGGCAGGAACTCTCTTCGATCTCAACTGGCGGTCCTGTCTATCAATAATAGCAACTGGCTCCTCCTTGTAGCCCAACCTCTCATCCAACTGAATAGTGCTGAAATCAACTACGTGAGAGAAGTCGGCGTGGTACCTCCGGAGCATGCATACATGAAAAACTGGATGAACTCCTGATAAACTGGGAGGTAAGGCCAGCTCATAAGCAACCTCCCCACCTCGCTTCAACACCTCGAAGGGAATTATAAACCTCGGGCTCAGCTTGCCCTTCTTCCCAAACCTCATAATACCCTTCATAAGCGAGACTTTCAACAAGACCCTATCTCCCTCCATAAATGATACATCACGCGCCCTCTGATCTGTGTAACTCTTCTGTCAAGACTGTGTTGTCGGAGCTTCTCCTGAATCAACTTCACTTTCTCCAAAGCATCCCTCACCAGGTCGGTGCCATATAACTTAGCCTCGCCTGGCTCAAACCACCCGATAGGAGAACGATATCGCCGACCATACAAAGCCTCAAATGGTGCCATCTCAATGCTGGACTGATAACTATTATTGTAAGGAAACTCGGCCAAAGGCATGAACTTGTCCCACTGACCTCCGAAGTCAATCACACATGCCCTGAGCATGTCCTCCAATATCTGAACTGTATGCTTCGGCTGACCATCAGTCTGAGGGTGAAATGCTGTGTTGAGGTCATCTGGGTACCCATCTCACTATGTAATGCTCTCCAGAAGTGCGAGGTGAATTGAGGACCTCGATATGATATAATGGACACCGGCACACCATGCAACCGGACTATCTCCCGAATGTAGATCTGGGCCAACCTTTCAGAAGTATAAGTAGTAGCTACTGGAATGAAATGCACTGATTTGGTCAATCTACCCACAATGACCCAAACCGCGTCAACCTTCCGCAAGGTCCGAGGCAACCCAACCAGGAAGTCCATAGTGATGCGCTCCCATTTCCACTCAGGAATGGGCATCTGCTGAAGTAGGCCTCCTGGCCTCTGGTGCTCATACTTCACCTGCTGGCAATTAAGACACCTAGAGACATACTCCACAATGTCTTTCTTCATCCGCCTCCACCAGTAATGCTGCTTCAGGTCACGATACATCTTCGTAGCACCAGGATGAACAAAATACCGAGAACTGTGTGCCTCCTTTAGAATCCTCTCCCTCAGGCCATCAACCTTAGGAACACATAAGCGGTCCTGAAGTATCAGAACACCATCCTCTCCAATAATAACCTCCTTGGCCCTGTCCTGAACCACTGTCTCTCGTAGCTCAGCCAAACACGGATCATCATACTGCCGAGCCTTAATCTCCCCCAATAACGAAGATTGAGCAACCACACATGCAAGAAGTTGATGAGGCTCTGAAAGGTCTAATCTCACCAGGCGATTAGCAAAGGAGTGAATGTCCAAGGCTAGAGGTCTCTCCTCTGCTGCAATATAAGCCAAGCTACCCATACTCTCTGCCTTCCTGCTCAAAGAATCTGCTACCACATTTGCCTTGCCCGGGTGATAAAGAATGGTGATATCATAATCCTTCAACAGCTCAAGCCACCTGCGCTGCCTCAAATTAAGATCCTTCTGCTTGAACAAGTTCTGTAAGCTACGGTGGTCTGTAAACCTCACATGACACTCTATACAAGTAGTGCCTCCAAATCTTAAGAGCATGAACAATCGCTGCCAACTCCAAATCGTGCACATGGTAATTATTCTCATGAACCTTCAGCTGGCGTGAAGCATAAGCAATAACTCTCCCTTCCTGCATCAATACACACCCCAAGTTAATGCGCGAAGCGTCGTAATATACTGTATACATCCCAGAACCGGAAGGCAATACTAGAACTGATGCTGAGGTCAATGTTGTCTTAAGCTTCTGGAAGCTCGCCTCACACTCGTCGGACCATCGGAATGGGGCATTCTTCTGAGTCAATCTAGTCAATGGTGCTCCAATAGAAGAGAACCCTCCACAAATCGATGATAATAGCCTGCCTGGCCCAAAAAGCTCCTGATCTCTGTAGCTGAAGTAGGACGCGACCAACTCTGAAATGCCTCGATCTTCTGAGGGTCAACCTTAATACCTTCTCCGGATATCACATGCCCCAAGAATGCCACAGAATCCAACCAGAACTCACACTTGGAGAACTTAGCATATAGCTTCTGTTCTCGAAAAGTCTGGAGCACAACTCTCAAATGCTGCTCGTGCTCCCCCAGGCTACGTGAGTAAATCAAAATGTCATCAATGAAGACAATGACAAAGTAATAAATATACGGCCTGAACACCCTATTCATCAAGTCCATGGATGCTGCTAGGGCATTAGTCAAACCAAAGGACATCACCAGAAACTCATAATGGCCATATCTCGTACGAAAAGCAGTCTTCGGAACATCTGAAGCCCGAATCCTCAACTGATGATACCCCGATCTCAAATCAATCTTAGAAAACACACGAGCACCCTGCAACTGGTCAAGCAAATCATCGATGCACGGAAAAGGATACTTGTTCTTAATGGTAACTTTGTTCAACTGATGGTAATCAAACACATCCGCATGGCCCATCCTTTTTCTTCACGAATAGAACTGGAGCACCCCACGACGATACACTCGGCCTAATGAACCCCTTAGCTAACGACTCCTCAAGCTGCTCCTTCAACTCCTTCAACTCTTTCAGATCCATACGGTACGGAGGAATAGATATAGGTTGGGTGCCTGAAGCTAAATCAATGCAGAAATCAATCACGATCCGGAGGCATGCCTGGAAGGTCCGAAGGAAATACATCAGCAAATTCTCGAACAACTGGCACTGAATCAATCGTCGGAGACTCGGCGGTGGTGTCCCACACATAAGCAAAATAGGCCAGACAACCCTTCTCGACCATATGTCGAGCCTTCAAGAATGAAATAACCCGGCTGACTATACTAACTGAGGAACCTCTCCACTCCAGCCTAGGCAATTCGGGCATGGCTAAAGTAACTGTCTTGGCATGGAAATCTAGGACGGCATGATAAGGAGATAGCCAATCCATGCCTAAAATAATATCAAAATCAACCATGTCGAGCAATAAGAGATCCGCTCGAGTATCGAACCCATAATTTGAAATCACACAAGACCGACAAATCCGGTCTACAACCATAGAATCGCCCACGGTAGTGGACACATAAATAGGGGAACCCAAGGACTCACGAGGGACATCCAGAAAATGAGCAAATAAGACCGAAACATATGAATAAGTGGATCCTGGATCAAATAACACCGATGCCTCTATACCACATACTGTAATAATACCTGTGATCACGGCATCTAAGGCCACTGCATCTGATCTGGCCGGGATAACATAAAATCTAGCTGGAGCACCGGAAGACTGACATCCGCTGGAATGAATAGGGGCTGACAGAGTTCCCCCTACTTGGCAATTAATAGGGGCCGACAGAGCTTCCCCTGCATGGCTTCCACCTCTGGGACGACCTCTACCAGTCTTCCCTCCACCTCTGGGTGGACGAACCGTCGGCGCTAAAAGTGTAGGTTGATAGCTCTGCTGAACGGCCTTACCCCGAAGCCTGGGACAAGTCCTCCTCATATGTCTCGGATCCCCACACTTATAATATCTGGCTGGTGGCATGGCCTGCTGCCTTGAAGAAGGACCATGTACAGCTAGGGGACGGTGAGAACTCTCCGGCATGGCACTGAAGTAAGGAATAAAAGACCCCTGATGACTGGAATACCCGCCTGAGGAACCCTAAAAAGTTGGTGGGCAGTAGGAACTCTCTGGCATGGCGCTGAAATAGGGCCTCACTGAAGCACCACGGGGAGGTAGCGAAAGAGCTGAATATGGAGGCATGCTAGACTAGCCTCTATCGAACTGACCTCTACCCCTGGCTGGGGCACCTCTGAAATCTCCTGAAAATCTAGCCCACTTATCTTGCTGACCCTGCTCTCTGCCTCTCGAACGATAACCCTCAATCTGACGAGCTATCTCGACCACAAGCTGATAGGGAGTCCCCATCTCCATCTCTCGGGCCATGTTGGCCTAATACCTGAGTGCAGCCCTGATACAAATCTCCTCACTCGCTCAACATCAGTAGGCAATATCATAAGGGAATGACGGGACAACTCAGAAAACCTGGCCTCGTAATCTGTCACTGACATCTGCCCCTGCTCCAGTTGCTCAAAATGATATCGCAACTCTTCTCTCTCGGAGGGTGGAATATACCTGTTCAGGAACAACTGAGTGAACTGCTCCCAAGTGATGGAAGGGGAACCTGCCGGTCTACCCAGGATATAGGACTGCCACCATCTGCGGGCCCTGCCCTCAAGCTGAAAAGTAATGAAGTCCACTCCATAGGACTCCAGTATCCTCATGTTGTGCAGTCTGTCCCTGCACCTATCAATATAGTCTTGGGCATCCTCGTCCTTCTCACCCCCGAAGATAGGAGGGTGCAATCGGGTCCAACTATCCTATAACTTCGGCGGATCACCGTCCGCAGCTGGTCTGAGCTCAGGTGTTGCTGCTACTGGCTGGGCTCCACCCAGCGGGCTGTGTACCCGGGGTATGATGAAGTGCTGCTGACTGGCCTGCAGCCTGGGCAGTAGGGGTCTGGGCTCCCCCTCCTGCCTGAGATGTGGCAGGATCTACTGGAAATAAACCAGCCTGGGACATAGTGTCCATGAACCGCATCATATGGCCCATGATCTCCTGGAACCCTAGCGCCGTCATAAAGTCCACTAGAGCAGGACCTGCTGGGGGCATCGCACCCTGATCCTCTATAGTAGGGTCCTCTGGTGGTGCAACTGGAATAGCTCTGGGATGCTCCCATCCTCTACCTCGGGCTAGTGCCTTCCCCCGACCTCTGCCACGGTCGCGAAAAATAGGGGTAGCGGCCCCTTCAGGGTCTGGAACATCAGATGCGCGCGTTCTCACCATCTGTGAGAGAATAGAAGAATGAAATTTAGTAAACCATTGACTGTACGATAGAATAAAAATAAGGAGAGGTTTTCCTAACACCCTATAGCCTCCTGAAGATAAGTACAGACGTCTCCATAATGATCCGCAAGACTCTACTAGGTTTGCCCGTGACTTGTGAGACCTACGTGAACCTAGTGCTCTGATACCATGTTGTCACGACCCAAAATCCCAATACAGGTCATTGTGGCGCCCAACACCAGAGTCAGGAAAGCCAACAATTGTTTCCTAGTGAGATTATCCTTACTTGACATATCAACCCCACACTTACTAAATTTTAAGCTTAGATCATTTAAGTAAAAGCGGATAAATTAACCAACTTAAGTAAATACGGCCACAAGGATCATGAACATATATATACAGTCCCAAAAATATAGAGTCTACTATGTGTGTGCCAGGAACTAGTGTCACAAGTCCTACGGGCATACTAACAGAATATATAAAACATAATATACGATCCCACTGTCTGAAAGAAATGGACGGGACATAAGCAAAAGGAAACTCCAGGGTGCTGTTGAGGATCGTCAGGAGAAGCAGCTCACCGTGAAGTCGGGTCCCACTAAGATCAGAATCGAGTTCCGGTTTGATAACTAGATGTACCAGCCTCAGAACTTGTTTAATTAAGTACAGAAGTGCAGCATGAGTACATAAACAAATATGTACCCAGTGAGTATCCCGCCTAACCTCGAAGAGGTAGTGACGAGAGGTAGACGTGATACTTACTAGGGTCAACATTTCTAAATAGCATGATTTAATAGGAACTAGGCAGGCATAACAGCCGTAGAAATCACAAAGAGATAAATTATCAAGTATAGTTGTATTTACCTTTGCATGTCAAATTTCACTAGAACATAATGTACTAAATTCCCTTATTAACATGAACCAGTTTATACAATTACAAGAAATTCCTAGTAACTCATACAACACATAATAGGCCGAAAACGTACGGCCGAAATGTCGAGAAAAATAAATGTGAACTGTCGAGGGTCGAACGGTTCGAACCATAGATGCATCTATTACCTCGCTCGCGAATCAAACATGCAACGCAGTTGACATAATAGTAGGGCTATTCTTCTAATTAACCATACATGTGACGTGGTGCCGCATACATACATAAAATTATTAATTTTTAGGGAAATATCAGAGATTATTCTTTAAGGCAAGAACCTAAGCAATATATCATGGACCAAAACTTCCTAATATTCTCATGCCAAATCAAGGATAATAAGCAACTCAAAATACATTTAGGAACAAGGCACATATAAGCATGCTCGTGAGTCTTAGAACTACCCAACATAACATAGTAGTAGCTACGCACGGACTCTCGTCACTTCGTGCGTGCGTAGCCCCCACAAATAAGGACATGCAATTATTTATAATCACCTATGGGGACAATTCCCTCTTACAAGGTTAGAAAGGAGACTCACCTCGCGTCAAACCTACTCCCCGGACCAAGAACGCACCCGAAACTCCGAACTCTACACCCGAGGACTCGAAACTAGCCAAATGTTATACAAATTCATTAATTTATGCTCAAAGTATGGAAGTTATCCTACTCATTTAGTAAATTCACCATTATTGAAGAAATTCTAAAATCCGACCCCGGGCCCGCATGCTCAGATTCCAATAATTCTCAAAGGAAACACTCACATATAGCCTAAGGATCATTAATATACGATTTTCACTCAATTTCATAGCTTATTGACGGGTAATTTTTTACATTTTCAAAAGCCCTAGGTTACTACCCCAAATCCTTAGTTTTCACTAATTTAGGTAGTTAATTTAGCTTGTAATCCATGCATGAAGCTAATATTAGAGTAGAATTTACTTACCTTCAATAACCAGGTCATTTTCCCCTCTAAAATGGTGGAGATCGTCCCAAGGAAGAAGAAAAAGATAAGGAAAATGAATTAAATCCCGTGTATAAAAACACACTGTCTAGCAGTGTTTCTCCACCTGCGGCTTGAGGACCGCACCTGCGGTCTCGCACCTGCAGAAATGGACGAGGTAGACTGGGCCCGCACCTACGGAGTGAAGACCGCACCTGCGGCTCCGCTCGTGCCGAAATTTGTCCGCACCTGCGAGAATTTGTCTGCCCACTAGGGGTCGCACCTGCGAGGCTGGGACGGCAGGAGAGTTCCCGCAGCTGCGATTCGGCAACCGCACCTGCGGTCACACCAGAATAGGTGCACCAACAGCTATTTCAGCTGGTTTTTGGCCTCGTGTGGTGTCCGGGAGGCACCTAGGCCCACCCAAGCTCCCGTCCAAATATACCAATAAGTTCCAAATCATAATACGGACTCGATCAAGCCTTTGGAACACCCAAAACAACGCTAAAACTCAAAATCACACCTCAAAACCCCTAGAACCAAACTTAGGAACTTTAAGTTTTCTTGACTTCGCTAACAGGGCGCTGAACCGACCTATACAACTCGGAATGACACCCAATTTTGTAGGTAAGTCATAAATGACATAACAAAACTATTCCCGGTCTCAGAATTCCGTTCGGACCTAGATAACATAAAAACACGTCTCAAACCATAATAGGAACTTAAGAAACTTCTTATTTCAATATTAGGCACCGAATTGCTCCCGGTTCATCAGAAACCCATTCCGAACATAGCCCAGGTCTGAAATCAACATACGAAGCTATCGGAATCATCGAAACTCGATTCCGAGGTCGTTTACCCAAAATGTTGACCGAAGTCAAACTTGGCCTTAAAGGCGAACCTTAAGGAACCAAGTGTTCCTATAGCACTCTAAACACTTTCGAATCCCGGACCACCAGTCCCCGCAAGTCATAAATCATAATAAGCTGTTATGGGAAGTTTTATTTAGGAGAATGGGGTCCGATAACATAAAACAACCGATCGGATCGTTACACCTAATTTGAGTTGTGGTAGCACACTTTGCACATGCATACACCTTAGCATGCTATTTTTTTACCAGTCCATAGGTGATTTGATATCTATTGTTGGTATATATGTATTCTTGTATATGCTTTCTGTGTGATGAAATGAATTGATAACACGTAAGTGATCCGTGGGGGTTGAGTTGTGATAGCACGTGAGTGGTCTGTGTGATTGTTATACTATGGCACAAGAGTTATTCGTACATCGTGTAGATAAGGATCCATATATTTAGGGTTGTTCTCTCATATTTCTCTCTTGTACACACGATACAAGAAAACTGCTCAATGTTTGGTTTTTTCGTATCTTCTCTATATGAAAACACCTTGGGTGTTTACATGATTCTATCACACATCTTCTCCATATGCTAATTTTGGAATGTATACATGCCTCTTTATGCATATCTTCTTTATATGTTACTTTGACTGAAGAATGAAGGCATGGTACATATCTTCTCTATATGTTAACCTCTGCACACTGACTTGATTATTTATGCAAATGTTGATGATCCATTGGTGATAGACATATATCTTCTCCATATGATGAGCTGTTAAACTGTTATAAGACTTGCACACATCTTCTCTATGTACACTGATTGGTTGTAAATGTATCTCATGCTTCAAGTTCAGTATTGTTGTTATATACTTGCATATTTATAAATTGAACAAGTGGTTATGTGAGTATCATTGGTAATTCTTTCCATTACCTCGCCGAGGTTAATCATGATACTTACTGCGTACATAGGGTTGGTTGTACTCAATATACACTCTGCACTTTATTATACAGATTTAGGGTTAGACCCAGCTGAGCATTGTGAGCTGAGTCATTGTTGTGCTGTTGAGACATAGGTAGAGCTGCTTCTCAATCGCAGTCCCTAGAGTCTCTTCCTTTCTTTCCTTATTGTTGTTGTTGTTGTTGTTATTATTTTGGCATTATTTTTGTACTTCCGACTTGTATTCATACTGTAGATCTCATGACTCAGTATTACTAGTTCTGGGAAATTGTGTAATGATTTAACATTATCAATGGTTATTTATCTTTCAGACTTATTTATTCTGTAATTTGTTATTATGTTTCATTATTATTTTATGATTGTCTTGTCTAGCAAGTGCATTAGGCCCCATCATGACCGATTGGGGTTTTGGGTCGTTACAAGTTGGTATCTGAGTCTAGGTTCATAGGTTTCATGAATCAAGAGTGAGTCTAGCAGGGTTTGGCATATGTAAGCATCTGTAATTATCTTCGAGAGGCTACATGACTGTCAGGAAAAATTTTCTTTCTTTCATTCTATACCGTGTCGATTTGTTTATTCTGGAGCTTAAATCTTTACTCTTTTATTTACTCACAGATGGTGAAGGCACATTCTTCGAGTATAGATGGGCAGGCTTTAGTACCCCAGGCCAGAGTCGTGAGAGGTCGAGGTGAAGGTGGAGGCCGAAGAGGGAAACACATCATTGTTAGAGGCCCTCCTAGAGAAACCACTGTGGAGCCACCAGTAGCTCCCGTCGAGGAGCAGATTCCTGATTATGTTGAGCTGGTGGGACCAAATCATGCTCCAGAGGGAACTACTGCTACACTTGGACTTTAGGAGACTTTGGCTCATATTTTCAGCGTGTACACGAGTTTGGCTCAAGCGAGTATAATCCATGTTGCTAAGATACCTCACGGGATAGGGGATGATCTGCACATACACCAGAGCAACTGACTCGTGGTTAATAGACACCTAATATTACTAGCAAATTACAGCCCGAGATAGACCATCCTTGACTGTTATGGAGCAAAAGAGGCTAGACAGATTTCAGAGACTTCATCCTTCTCATTTCAGTGGAGAGCCTACTGATGATACACTTGGTTTTCTTCATTAGTGTCATCGGAGTCTACATACTTTGGGTCAAGTGGACTCAAATAGGATTGATTTTACTATCTTCCAGGTTTCAGGTCCAGCCTACAGGTGGTGGAAAACTTATGAGTTGAGTAGTCCAGCTGGTGCAACAACACTTGCTTGGTCTCAGTTATCACTTCTCTTCTTGGAGAAGTTTATACCACAGACTCGCAAAGATAAGTTGCAGAGTGATGTTGAGCATCTACACTAGGAGGGCTTGACTGTGACCCAGTACGAGATGAGATTCACGGAGTTAGCTCATCATGTTATGTTTATGGTTCCTAATTAAAAGGGAGAAAGACATAAGGTTCATTGAGGGCCTCAACTATGGTATCCAATATGGTGTGGACTGAGAGGCCGAGACTGATACTATTTTTCACCAGGCGACTGAGATTTCCAGGCGCTTAGAGCGTGTTCACAAGTAGGAGCGAGACAAGTGGGAGGCCAAGAGGCCCCATGGTTTGGGTAGTTTTGGTGGTGCCTCATCTTGAGACAAGGAACATCACAATAAAGGTCGTCCTTTCAGGCCCGTTCAAGCAACCCGTCATATTTTTCGTGGATCTTCAGTCAGCCATAGATCTTATGGTGATCACCCAATCTAGTCATCTTTCGGTGCATTTCCAACACAGAGTTCATACCCTGCTCCGTCTGTACAGGGTTCTTCGGGATTCAGGTTTTCAAGGGTAGTCACAGTACCAACAACCTCGTTAAAGGAGGGGTTGCCTTAAGTGTGGAGACTTGAGTTATATCAAGAGGGATTGCCTTAGGCTTTTGAGCAATGTACCACGTTAGGGAACCCAGTTCATGGTTCTAGCATCGAAAGATAAACCACCCGCAAAACCATCTAGGGGTGGAGCCTAGTCTATTCGAGTCTGCATTAGAGGGGGAGTTCAGTCAGGTGGAGGACATTCCTGCTGTTAGCATTCATACCAGAGGTAATTGCTTCAGATTTTGTGATCACAAGTATTCTTTCAGTGTCCCATATGGATGATTTTGGTGTTATTTGACCCTAGTTCCACTTATTCTTATGTGTCATCATATTTTTCTCCTTATTTAGATTTGACTTATGGTTCCCTCGAAATTCCTGTTCATGTGTCTACACCAGTTGGTGATTCTATTATGGTAGATCGTGTGTATCATTCTTGTGTGGCCATTGGGGGTTATGAGACTAGGGATAATCTTATATTACTTAATATGGTTGATTTTGAGGTGATTTTTGGTATGGATGGGTTGTTCCCTTATCATCCTATATTGATTATCACACTAAAATCATGACATTGACTATGTTGAGGTTGTCGACGTTAGAACGGAGGGGTTCGCTTGGTCGCACCCCTAGTAGAGTGATTTTATTTCTGAAGGCTCAACAAATGGTTGAGAATGGATGTTTGGTGTATCTGTCCTTCATGAGAGATGTTAGTGTTGACACTCCTACTGTTGAGTCAGTTCCGCTAGTGAGGGAGTTTTGAGATATGTTTCCTAAAAAACTACCAAGCATGCCACTTGATACGGATATTGATTTTGGTATTGATCTCATGTCGGTCAGTCAACCCATATCTATTCTACCTTATCGCATGGCTCTAGGAGATTTAAAGGAATTGAAGGAACAATTGTTTGAGTTGTTGGATAAGGGTTTCGGTAGGCCGAATGTTTTACCTTGGTGTGCCTGTATTATTTGTGAGGAAAAAGGATGGTTCTAAGAGAATGTGTATTGACTATCGGCAGTTGAACAAGGTTACCACCAATAATAAGTATCCATTGCCTCACATTGATGATTTGTTTGATCAACTTCATGGTTCTAGGGTGTTCTTGAATATTCACTTGAGATATGTTATCATCAATTGAAGATCAGGGATTCAAAAATTCCTATGATGGCTTTAAGGACCCATTATGGGCATTATGAGTTCTTGGTGGTGTCTGTTGGCTTGACTAATGCCCCTGAAACTTTCATGCATTTGGTGGACAACGTGTTCCAACCTTATTTGGATTCTTTTGCTATTGTTTTCATTGATCATATATTGGTACATTCCCATAGTAGGGAGCAGCACAAGTAGCATTAAGGATTGTGCTTCAAATTATGAGGGAGAAGAAGTTGTATGATAAGTTCTCCAAGTGTGAGTTTTGGTTGGATTTCGTGGCATTCTTGGGCCACATGGTGTTTGGTGATGGGATCAAGGTAGATCCAAATAAGATTGAGGCAATTTAGAGTTGGCCCAAACCTTCTACAACCACGGGATCCGAAGTTTTCTTGGTTTGATTGGTTACCGTCATTGCTTTGTGGAGGGTTTCTCAATTGTTGAAGCTTTATTAACCAAGTTAACTCAGAAGGGTGCTCCGTTCACATGGTCTAACGAGTGTGAGGAGTTCTTTCAAAAGCTTAAGGCTACCTTGACTACAACTCCAATTTGGTATTGCCTTTAAGATCAGGGTTGTATATTGTCTATTATGATGCTTCGCATGTTAGCCCTAGGTATGTGTTGATGTAGGATGGCAGGGCGATTGCCTATGCATCGTGCCAATTGAAGCCCCATGAGAAGAATGATCTGGTTCATGATTTGGAGTTAGCAACTATTGTGCATGCACTCAAGATTTGGAGGAACTTTTTATATGGCATGTCTTGTGAGATTTACTCTGATCATCGGAGTCTTCAACGTTTGTTCAAGCAAAAGGATTTGAATTTGAGGCAGCGGATGTGGTTGGAGTTGTAAAAGGATTATGATATCACTATCTTGTATAATCCGAGTAAGACCAATGTGGTAGCAGATGCCTTCAGTAGAAACCATAGAATATGGGGAGTTAGGAATTTATTCTAGTTGTGAAGAGGCCTTTAGATATGTATGTTCATGTGGTGTCCAAGAGATTGGTTAGATTGGATATTTCTGAGCCTAGTAGTCCTTGCTTGTGTTTTTTCACAGTCTTCCCTGTTTGAGCACATTAAGGCTCGCCAACATGATGGCCCCCATTTTCTTGTCCTTAGGACATAGTGCAACAAGGTGGTGCTATTTTAGGTAGCTATTTGTGATGATGGTGTATTGCGACTTTAGGGTAAGATTTGTGTTTCTAATATCCATGGCTTGTGAGAGGTGATTCTTGAGGAGGATCATAGTTTGTGTATTCTATTTATCCAGGTGCTATGAAGATGTATCGTGATTTGAAGAAGTATTATTGGTGGAGAAGGATGAAGAATGACATTATTGGGCATGTTTCTCGGTGATTGAAGTGTTAACAGCTCAAGTATGAGCATACAAAACCAGGTGGTTTGCTTCAAAAGATTGATATACCAGAGTGGAAGTGGGAGCATATTACAATGGACTTTGTGGTAGGGTTGCCACAGACTTTGAGGATGTTTGATGCTTTGGGTCATTGTTTATCGGTTGACCAAATTGGTGCATTTCATTCTGGTTATGACTTTCTACATTTCAGAGAAGTTGGCTCAGATGTACATCAGAGATATTTTTTGCTTGCATGGTGTACATGTTTCTATCATCTCGCATCATGTAACCCCAATTTACATTGCACTTTTGGAGAGTTGTTCAGTGTGACTTGGTCACGCAGGTTGAGATGGGTATTGCAGTTCACCCTCAGACTGATGGGCAGTCTGAGTGGAGCTTTCAGATCTTGGAAGATATGTTGAGCATGTATTATCAATTTTTAGAGGCCAGTGGGATCAGTTTGTACCATTAGTGGAGTTTCTATACAACAACATATACCGATCTACTATCGAAATGGATCTGTATGAGGCCTTACATAAGCGGTGATGTCGTTCTCCAATTGGTTGGTTTGAGCTTGGTGAGGCTAGGTTGTTGGGCATAGACATGGTTCATGATGCTTTGGGTAAGGTGACGTTAATTCTGGAGAGGCTTCATTCAAGCAGAAAGATCATGATAATAGAAAGGTCCGTGATGTTTCATTTATGGAAGGTGAGAATGCTCTTCGGTACATTGGCCCACTTGAGATCTTGGGGAGAATTGGTGAGGTGTCTTACAGACTTACTTTGCCACCCAGCTTGTTGGGTGTTCATACGGTGTTTCATGTTTATATGATTTAGAAGTATCACGAAGATCAGTCTCATATGTTGGATTTTAGCTTGATGCAGTTAGATGAGAATTTGGCCTATGAGGAAATACAGGTGGCCATTTTAGATGGGCATGTTCGAAATCTAAGGTCGAGAGATATTGCATCGGTGAAGGTTCAGTGGAGGGTTCAACCGGTCGAGGAAGCGACATGGGAGACCGAGCATAATATGCAGAGCACATTCCTCACCTTTTATGGCATTTCAGGTATTATTCTAAACCCATTCGAGGACAAACATTTGTTTAAAAAGGGGAGAATGTAATAACCGGCCAGTCATCTTGTGTATTTGAGCCCCGTTTCACTATTTGATGTTCCCCATATGTATATTTGGTGTTTAATGATTTGAGGGGATGGTTGGGATTGGTTTCGGGAAGGTTTGAGAGTGATTGAAACACTTAGTTTCATTTTTGGAAGCTTAAGATGTAAGAGTTGACCAAGGTTTGACTCTTAAGTATACGACCTCGAATTGGTGTTTTGACAGCTCCAATAGGTTTGTATGGTGATTTTGGACTTAAGCATATTTTTAGATTTAGTTTTGGAGGTTCCTAGAATGTTTGGCTCTATTTGGCAAAAGTTGGCAATTTGAAAATTTGGAGAGTTCATACGTTTGATCGGGAGTTGACTTTGATGATATCTAATTCAGATTGTTGTTCTGCAACTTGAAATAGGTTCTTTTAGTCATTTGTAACTTGTGTGTATAGTTACGATGTAATCCAGGTTGGTTAGACTTGAATAAGACGCTTGGTTTGAAGTTTGAAAGCTCTTGAACTTAAGAGAAATTCAACTTGTGTTTTGATCTTAGATTCTTTGATGTAATATTATCGTATGTGTTGGAGGCTTTGGATAGGGCGGGGTAGTTTTTATGTACTTGTTGGTATGATTGTATGGAATACCCGGTGACTCGGGTGAGTTTCGAACCACCTAGAGCACTTTTGGAGTTACAAAATTTTGCTCGTGTCAGGCTCTTCATCGCGATCACGGAGGCGGGATCACAATCATGATCGGGTGTATTTTTGATCTGGGGAGGTCTTCTTCTTCATGTTCGTGACGGGGGGTCGCGTTCGCGATAGAGAAGTGGGAGCTGGAGGATTGACCTTCGCATTTGCGAAGGCTGGTCGCGATCGCATAGTGGAGGCATGCTTGTCATCGCGTCCGCTAGGGAGGTTCCGTGAACACGAAGCTTTATTTTCTAGGCAGAAGCTTTTGTGCTTCACGAATGCGGGGCACCTACCGCATTTGCAAAGAGTTCCCCTCGACTTAACATTTAAGTGACGTATTTTGGTATTTTAGTCCATTCTTTTATATTTTGAATCACAAAACATGGGAGATGCAATTTTGGCTCGGATACTTTCATACAGGACTTTGGAGTATGATTATTACTCATTTTTCATATTATTTCAAGAATCTACATGGATTAGTAACACCCGAAACATAGAATTTTGAGGAAAAGTGTTTTTTTTTAGAGGGGGGGGGGGGGGAGGGAAAGGGGTTTCCTAAAACTTAAGAGAGTGAAATTAGGGGTTTTGAGCTATGATTTAGACTTTGGTTTTGGAATCTAAATACGTATTTGAACTCGTGGGATTATGGGTAGTCGGGATCTACCATGTGGATGTCATGGCCACAATCTCCCACCTTAGGAGGTCGTGATGACACCTTGTCTCTAAGACTAGGTAAGTCTAACATTCATTGATAGATTAACAAAATTAATAACTAAGATAATAAGATAATTCGATAAAACTCATAATAACTCCAAAACAGAACATCTGTACAAAATTCCCAAAACTGGTGGAACTGAGTCATATGCTCTACAGAAATATACTGAAAATCCCCAGTACAAAAATGTCTGAATAAATAGTAAAAAATAGTAAAAGTAAGGACAGAAGGTGACTCCAAGGCCTTTGAGCGCCAAGCAGGTATTCCTTGAAGTTTCCGAAATGTATGGTCAAATCACTGATGCCTCGTCTGAGCTGAAGTACCCGGATATACACAAAAATGTGCAGAAGCATAGTATGAGCATACCACAGCGGTACCCAGTAAGTATCAAGATTAACTGTACAGTATTGACGAGGCCAGATCAAGAAGCCTAATAGGATAAGAGAAATAGAACAAGGTATAACATAGGCAAATAATGGAAGACGAGGAAATAAATGATTATAAGACAGTTCAACAATGTGAGCTAACAACGAAATTTAAAGCAACAAGGAGTGAACGCATGATAAGAACAATAGGAAATCAATACGGACAAATACATGTAAGGCATATAAAGAGATAACAAAACTTTCAACCAACAAGCCTCTTTAACATAGAATATACAACAAGAATCACAACCGAGATATCGCCTCATATCCATATGTTACAATTCAAAATCACAACCTTTTCTTATAGCGCCGAGTGAGCCTTACATTTAGATATTTTTGAAAACGTATTTCCCGAAATAGCTACACACACTTTAGCTCCCTTATGTCATCGCTTGGCTTCAAGTAATTCCCTTAATAGAAACACACATAAACTCCCACCTTATGTCGCCACATAAAAATTAACCCTTATCTTTATACCGCCACATGCACATCAATAACACAACATAATAATAACTCACACCACAAGTTCCCAAATGCCACAACTTGCCAAAATCAACAATATAAAATTTACTACAACATATAGCCTTCGGCTCAACCATAATGTGAATATGAATCTCAACAATAACATAATGAATGAGAATTACTCAACAAGGAAGGATATCTCCAAAATCAACAACTTCAAATAAGAATAACTCGACAATAAAAGAGGTAACATGACAATAACAGAGATAAACAAAAGTAATTAAGGCATACAAGAACATGTTTGAGAATAAGGGATAGAGAATATGATAACAACAATAAGTAAAACATGTAAGGAGAAATTTAAAAATGAAAGATATAACATGATATTACAATTTCACATTAAATGCATGAAAGAGTCTAATAGTTTGTTTGGCGAGGCTGCAAAAATCAGCTTATTTTGAGAAGTGATTTTTTTGAAAAGCAGTTTTTTGAAAAGTACTTTTGGTGAGAAGAAGTTTGTATTTGGTTAATTAATTTGAAAAGCACTTCTGATCAGCAAATAGTGTTTGGCCAAGCTTTTAAAAACTGCTTCTAAGTGTATATTTCTCAAAAGTGCTTTTCAAAAAAGTGCATTTCGGGAGAAGCTACTTTTTTCTGCTTCTCCAAATATGCTTCTGCTTCTCCTCAAAAATACTTTTTTCTTCCAAAATCTTGGCCAAACAGTTCAACTTTGAAAAAAAGTGCTTCTGGGATTGGAGAAGCTTGGCCAAACAGGCTATAAATGGGTTAAAATACCACTTATAAATCTGTTACACACTTACCTCATGTACACGTCTTTCACATAACTCAAAGAACACAAATCAACTCAAGTCCTAAGGGATAGTTCCCCCACACAAAGTTAGACAATATACTTACCTCAAACAAGCTAAATCAATCCTTTAATAAGCCTTCCCCGTGAAAATCCAACTCAAAACAGCTCTAATCTAGCCAAAATAACTTAATACCATAAATACAAGCCATAGGAAGCAATTTCGGATAGTAAAGTTTCAATATTCAAAGAAAATCAATAGGTTAACTCAAAACTTCAACCCAGGCTTGCACCCGGAACCCGACCAAACTTACAAAATTCGAACACCCATTCCTGTACGAGTCCAACCATACTAAAATTATCCAATCTCACCTTTGACCTTCAAATTATTAATTTATGGTTTAGGAATGTTATCACAAAAATTCCCAATTTCTCCAACTCAAAAAAGTAATTAAATGATAAAAATAATGATGGATCATGATTAATGAACAAAACCGATACAAAAATAGTTACCCCGATCCAATCCTTGAAATGTCCTCCAAAATCGCCTAAAACAGAGCTCTCTTACTCAAAATGTGGAAAATGAAATATACTCTCGATTTCACCCTTTTTTGCTTAAGCTTTTTGCACCTGCGGCCTCTTTATTGCATCTGCAAAAAATCTATCGCAGATGCGGATTCTACTAAAGATGAGGAAATTCCTCTTCTGTGGAGAAAAGGCGCATTTGCACTTCCTCTTCTACGGACCCAAGGGCGCTTCTGCGTGTCCGCTCCTGCATAACTGTGCCGCACCATGCGGTCCCTCGCCCCTATCCAAATCTCGCATTTGCAGAGAAATCGCTGCTTTTGCATGTGCGCACTTGGGCCCAGGTGTTCCCCCCTGCGACTTTCCTTTGGGCCAGCCTCCCTTGGCTTCTGCGATCCTCAGCCGCACCTGTGGCCAAGCCAATCGCAGGTGCGATGACACAAAACTCAGGTTTCTTTAGCAATCATCCTAAGTCCAAAATGAACCTGAATTAGATCTAAATCACACCCGCAGTCCCTAGGACCCCGTCTGAAAATTAAGTCCCAAAATAATGAACCTACTCGAGGCCTTAAATCACATCAAACAACATCAAGTCTACGAATCACACCCCAATTCAAGCCTATTGAATCAATGAACATTGAACTTCTAAAATTAATGCCAAACCATATCAAACCAACTCCGAATGAGCTCAAAATTTTCATGCAAGTCACATATGACACAACAGACCAACTCCCGGAACCACAATCCAAGCCCGATAGCAATAAAATCTACACTCGGTCAAACCTATCAACCTTCCAAACCTTCAACTCTCGAACTTTCTCCATAAAGACTCAACCCAATCTATAGACCTCCAAATCAATATACATAAAAGTCAAACTCCGGTAAACTCTTCCAACTTAAGCTTTCAACCTTGAACTAAGTGTCCCAGTTCACTCCGAAACTCACCCGAAACAAAACCAACTACCTGGAAAGTAAAATAAACACAATTGAACATAGAGGAGGCAATATCTACGGAAAAGAGGCTAAAATTCTCAAAATGATCTGCCGGGTCGTTACATTCTCCCCCTCTTAAAACAAACCTTCATCATCTAACGAGTATAGAGACATGTTTTAAGTGCTCAAAAGGTGAGGATAACGGCTACGCATATTATGCTCGATATCTCAAGTCGCCTCCTCGACTGGTTGATCATTCCATTGAACTTTCACTGAAGCAATGTTCTTTAACCTTAAATTTTGTATCCGCCTATCCAAGATGGCCACCGGCTTCTCAACATAAGTCAAATCCTTGTCCAATTGGACCGAGCTTAAATCTAACACATGATACGGATCACCATAGTACTTCTGGATAGTGGAAACATGGAACACCGGGTGAACTGGCAATAAGCTAGGTGGCAATACAAGATTGTAAGCCACCTCCCCCACGCTCTCAAGGATATCAAAAGGACCAATATACTTAGGACTCAACTTTCCCTTCTTCCCGAATCTCATCACACCCTTCATGGGTGAAACCCGCAGCAAAACTCTCTCTCCCACCATAAATGCTACATCGCGAACCTTCTGATCTGCATAACTCTTCTGTCAAGACTGTGACGTACGAATCCCATCAGGAATAAACTTGACTTTCCCCAAGGCATCCCGAACCAGATCAGTGCCCAACAACCTAGCCTCCCCCGGGTCAAACCAACCTACTGAAGAACGACACTGCCTCACATATAGGGCCTCATAAAGAGCCATCTGAATACTTGATTTGTAGCTGTTGTTGTAGGAAAACTCTGCAAGCGGCAAGAACTGATCCCATGAACTCCCAAAATTTATAACACAAGCACGTATCATATTCTCTAAGATATGAATGGTGCACTCGCACTGCTCGTCTGTCTGAGGGTGAAATGTTGTACTCAACTCAACCTGTACGCCTAACCACGTTGTAGGGCTCTACAAAAATGTGATGTGAATTGTGCCTCGATCGGAGATGATGGACACCGGCACCCCATGATGGCGAACAATTTCACGGTATAGATTTGAGCTAGCTGTTCCGAAGAATAGGTAGTCACAATCAGATTGAAATGTACAGATCAACCTATCCACAATAACCCTCACAACGTCAAATTTCTTCTAAGTCCATGTAAGCCCAACAACGAATTACATGGTAACACACTCCTACTTCCACTAAGGAATCTCAAGACTCTGAAGCAAACCACCTGATCTCTGATGCGCGTACTTCACCTAATAACTGTTCAAGCACCGAGCCACATACTCCACTATATCTTTCTTCATTCGCCTCCACCAATAATGCTGCCTCAAATATTGATACATCTTCGTAGCACCCAGATGAATAGAATACTGCAAACTGTGGGCCTCCTCAAGAATCAACTCACGCAACCTATCTACATTGGGCACACAAACCCGAACCTGTATCCTTAACACCCCACCATCTCCAATAGAAACCTCCTTGGCATCGCCGTGCTGCACAACGTTCTTAAGTATAAGCAAATGGGGTCATCATACAGATGCTCTATGATGCGCTCATACAAAGAAGACCGAGAAACCACACAAACTAGAACTTGGTTGGGCTCCATAACATCTAATATCACAAATTGATTGACCAACACTTGAATATCCAATGATAATGGTCTCTCACTAACTAGAATATATGAAATTCAAACCATACTCTCTACCTTCCTACTCAAGGCATCGACCACCATATTGGCCTTCCTCGAATGATACAGAATAGTGATATCATAGTCTTTCAACCGCTCTAATCACCTTTGCTGCCTTAAGTTCAGGTCCTCTTGTTAAACAAGTGTTGTAGACTCCGATGATCTGTGAATACCTCACAAGACACTCCATAGAGATAATGGATCCAAATCTTCAATGCTGAACAATAGCTGCCAACTCTAGATCATGAACAAGGTAGTTCTTCTCATGGGACCTCAACTGTCATGAAGCATAAGCAATAACCCTACCCTCCTGCATTAACACACACCCAATACAAATCTACAATGCATCATAACAAACCGTATATGAACCCGATGTTGAAGGCAAAACCAGGACTGGAGTTGTGGTCAAGGTAATCTTGAGCTTCTGAAATCTTTCCTCACACTCGTCAGACCACATGAATAGAGCACCCTTCTAGGTCAATCTAGTCATAGGTATAGAAATAGATGAGAAATCCTCTACAGAACGACGATAATATCCGGCCAAACCAAGGAAACTCCGAATCTCAGTAGTTGAAGACGGACAAGCCCAACTTTGATCTCCCTCAAAATTCGTCAGATCTACCGTGATCCCCTCACTAGACACCAGATGACCCAAAAATGTCATCGGATCAAGCAGGAATTCACATTGAGAATTTTGCATATAACTTCTTCTCCCACACGTTCTGGAGCACAATCCTCAAATGCTGCTCATAATCTTCATGGCTTCTGGAATACACTAAGATGTCCTTAATGAATACGATGACGAAATAATCAAGATATGGCTGAAGTAAGCTGTTCATCGGGTGCATAAATGTTGCTGGGAATTGGTCATCCCAAATGAAATCATTAGAAACTCATAGTGACCATATTGAGTCCTGAAAGTAGTCTTCAGAATATTTGGATCCCGAATTATCAGCTGATGATACCCTTACTTAAAATCAATCTTAAAGAACACCCCGGAATTCTAAAGCTGGTCAAGTAAGTCATCAATGCGCGGTAATATGTACTTATTCTTGACCATAGCTTTGTTCAGATACCTATAATCAATGCACACCCACATAGAGCCATCCTTCTTCATCACGAACAATACTGGAGCACCCCAACTCGGCCGGATGAAAGCCATATCCAGCAACTCATGAAGCTGCTATTTCAATTCATGCGACTCCACAGGTGCCATACGATATGGTAGAATAGAAATGAGCTGAGTGCCCACCACCAAGTCAATACCAAAATTGATATCTCTATCGGGCGGCAGGTTTGCTGGAAATACATCTGGGAAATCTCTCACTACCGGAAGTAACTCAACGATAGGAGTATCAGCACTAACATCTCTCACAAAGTCTAGGTACACATCACACTCCTTATTAACCATTCGTTATACTTTTAGAATGGACACAACCCTGCTAGGAATATAATCCAATGTAACCCTCCACTCCAACCACGGAAACCTTGGTATAGCCAATGTCGCGGTTTTTGTGTGGCAGTCTAAAATAGCATGATAGGGCAATAACCATCCCATGCCCAAGATAATATAAAAGTCTACCATATTGAGTAGAAATAGATCAACTTTAATCTCATACCCACCAATAGTAACTAAGTACGACCGATAAACACAGTCTACAATAATAGAATCTCCCACAGGCGTGGACACATATGTGGATACACAATTTTGCCCTTATATTTTTTCAAAATATATTTATACTTTCAAAATAGCATTTCTGCATTATTATTTAGTTTACAAATCTATACAAGCATTTTCTATAATTTTTAGAGCTTTAAATTAATTTTCTTGCATTTAAATTATATAAATATTTAGTAATTATCCCTTTAAATTTTTTTAGGATGACTTAGTTACCTAAAATTATTATTTTGCACCTATAATATATGTTTCGAATATTTTTACTTCATTTCATATAGCAATTTTAAGCTATTTATCTAATTTTGTAATAATGGCCTATATTCATACATAATTGCTCTTTATTTTATATTATTTGTGTCAAAATAACATTTTTATATTTTTATGATACAAAGTTAATGTTTTAAGCATTTCAGTGTATAAATAATATTTTCATTTATTTATTAAGCATTGTTTATAAAAAATTTTGATAAATTTTAGGTATTTAAATAATAGCCCAATTTTAACCAATTTTTGCACCAGAATTAGCCCAATTACCCCCAAGCCCAAAACCAAACCTCCCTTTTAAAATAACCCGGCCAGTAACCCATTTAAACGATCCGCCCAACCCCCTTATTTCATCTTGGCCGTTGATCTCACATGATCAACGGCCCCTAATAAACCAACCCATTCTAAATTACACCAACCCAAACCCTAGACCCCATTTCTTATTTCAGCCGCCTCTGAACACCCCCTCGTCTCTCAAACCTAAACCCTAATCGTCTCACCTCTTCTCTGCATATTGCTTTCGAACCAGATATTTTCTTGCCTTTTCTGAATGCTTACCACTCTGATATGATAATATTGAGTATCGTTCCACATATGGAAGTTGTATTTTGTGTAAATCGGGTCCAAACTGTCTCGATCTTAAAGATATTATGGGATTCCGGCTAGATACCTCATTGAACACTGAGTATCTCTCTGATTTGGGCATATTTCCATGGAATCCAGCTTAATTAGGGTTTGCCATACTCATTTCCCTAATTCCGATTTGAAATTGGTTTGCATATGGTCTTTTCCTTATTCTGTATGATTGATTTATTTTCCTTATTCTATATGATTGATCTCCTTTTCCTTATTCTGTATGATTGATTTATTTTCCTTATTCTATATGATTGATCTCCTTTTCCTTATTCTGTATAATTGATTTTCTTTCCCTTATTTCGCATGATTAATTTTCTTTCCTTATTCTGTGTGGTTATTCTTCTTTCCATGTTTACTTGTTCGATTTCTACACTATATAAATCCCTCCCCTAAATCCCCTTAAACAGACTTTTGAATAACGTAATCACTGTTATTGTTCTCACTATTCTCCTCTTTCATTGACTCACTCACTCACTCTGTTACACTCGAATATTTTCTAAAACCATTAAATTCTGGGGCGGCTGAAAGCCAAGGCCATTAAACGACCTCCTCCGGTGCAAGCACTGCTCGGAGCCCATTCTCGAGGCTCTAGTAAACTCTGAAGCATTGGAGACCTGGGGTTATTGCTATTAAACTCTTTACTACTCTTCTAATTTGCTACCGGTTAGTGTTTTTAACCCTTGCAATGTTAAGTTTCTTTGTTTCTTTCTGCATACCTATATGTGTTTGAATTATATGAGCTTGATTTAGTTGTGAATCCCTGATATTGCACTATTATGATAATGCTTAATACTCCTTTATCATTCTATGATAGTTGAACGCATGATATAGCTTACTGCTTTGTCCTTAGCTTGTGTCACGCTAATATGTACTCTTCACTATGGTCTACATTTCTATGTTGGTTCTTTGTTTTCTGGAATAAGTTCTGTACCTCTAGCATCTGAATATGTTTCAATTTTGAGCTTCAATGCATGCATATTTCGATATGATTCCGACCATTGAGACTATATGTTATTAGTTTTAGAATTTCTTCATGCAGAGGCTGAGGCTTGATCTGTTTTATTGACTGACCTATTTGAAATGATAGTAGTGACAAAATTCACTTGCTAGAAGATGTATTATTGAATGTGTTAACAGAAATTAGCTAAATATATGATTAGCACTTTTGTTCTGTCAGGACAGATCTACCCTGTTGCTGAGGTGATTGTGCTCCAAAATATTGATGCAATTTTGCTGATGGAATCGGCAGGGTCAGACTGAAGTTGTGAGAATTACTTCAGAAAATATTTTTGTATGCTAACTGGAAATGGTTTGTACTATAT
>ML368716.1:22466-43229 GCA_005239525.1 Nicotiana knightiana | reverse complement strand
ATATATATATATATATATATATATATATATATATATATATATATATATATATATTGTATGTTACGTACAAAAATTATAAAAATCTTATACACTTTTTCGACTACTTAATATAAATAATTTTTGATGCGGGCTAAAAGTGATAATACTTGCTAAAAAACGTTGCTTATTCAGTTACTTTGAGAACATGAGTAAATATAATTAGTTAGTTGCTTTCGAGTAGAATGTTTTGTGTTTTAACATTAATAATATTTCTTAATAATTCCTTTTTGCCTTTTAATTAACTTCTTTTTCATCTTAATTGAGCAGTCATGAGAGTGCATGCATGCTTAGTGCTCAAGCAAATTAACATTCTATAATTTGCTGCTTTATTCTTGAAGTTACAGTCATTAAGTGGGATGCCAAAGTAAAGCAAAAGGTAATTTATTTTTAAACAGACATTACGTCTCACTGATGGAAAATTAATAATGTTGATTAATGCCTTAAAGATGCATTTTACCTGCATAATATTGCGTAAAGAATTGCTCTTAATATAGCGTTACGTACAGAATTCATGTGGTTGTCATACCTCATATGTCATTCTTCATTTTTCTACGTCCCCTTTATTATAATCAAATAAAACTTAAGGAAATAAGCACTCAATAAGCCTCTATATATATATATATGTGTGTGTGTGTGAGTTCATCTGGACAAGTATCAATAGCAAATCTACAAACATTTATGTTATGAACAAGATAAATACATACTTAGAAAATTTAAAATAACCATCAATTGAACTTCTTGAGATTCACTAATGGAGAAATTAGTTCAACATAATAACGTTATTTGACTTCTCAAATAGTAATTGTGTCACAAAAATTGCAAAAGATATATGAAGTATTTTTTTTTCTAATCTTTCTGACAGTGCCAGTGAATTAATTTGTTGTTTTCCTCCAGTTTCTTTTCATAAGTAGTATGTATATAATTTTAGACAGCGTTCGCATAATAAATTTTTTTATCTGAGGCAAAATTACGGTAATTATCGTGTATGAAATCGTTCTTAGTATATGGTTATCTTTTCAACTTCATATATATATATATATATATATATATATATATATATATATATATAAATACAGATAGATAAGCAACAGCAGGTCTACCAACAAAATGGTACATGCTTTAACAAGATAAATACATATTTAGAAAGTAGAAACTATAGAATATACCATCAACAATTTCTTAAAATTAACTAATGTACTTAGAAAGACTGGCTGTGACGAAAGCAGCAACTAGTCTTTCTATTTCAGGGAAACGATTGCGTCAATGTATAAATAGAGAAAACATTAATATTAAAGAATGTTTATTTGTTAATATCATGGTTATGAAATGATGAAGCTTGTGGCCAGCCATTAAACGAGGGCACGCTTCAGATTAAGAAATTTTTGATGTCACTGTTCTTGGTCTAATCTTCATTATATTAATTAGTGGATCCCTAACTTGCTTTGAATGACTTTATAAACCAGCTAAAAGCTATAGATATTAATAAACGACCGATATATATTTAATGCAAGAGCAAGATAGATATTTTTTATCTAACAACATAATTAATGGCAACAAATATTTAATCTTCTTTTTATTTTTTAAATTATGTTGAAGTAAAGTTGTCTGGTTGGGAGGAATGGTAAGGACATGCAACTATACATTGTTAAAGAGTGGTCCAAAGGGTAGAGTAGAGAGGGATGGACAACTATAGGAAATTAGCATAAATAATGACCTAGTTTAGTTTTTGTTTCTTAAATATTTTTTGTTAATACTAAAGATGAAAAGTTCCTAAATAGTTCTTCTGTGAGTTGTTGAAATAAGTTGAAACACAAAGTGTAAGAAATTATTTTAAGTTCTTCTCAGTTTAATCATATCTCCTAATACACAAATATTCAATTCTAATCTTATCATTTCAGTAGTAGGACAAGCGGCAGTATGACACGTAAATAGGCATATTCGACATGATATTATGCGATGTCCATGAAAAGACAATAATTTTCAAGAGTTAGGTAATATATGATGTTGAAATGTTAATTTAACCTATGATCTGAAAATACTGAAAATAGTTTTGGTGCGTTTCATGCTTTTTCTGAAGTTGGTGGGATGTATTTAGGCAGCGACCTCAAAAAAATTTTAAATTGCTAAAATAAACTCAAACTCAAGCATATTCCTTTTTTTCCCCCTCTTTAATTCCGATTTATTTCTTAATTCATTAGTTATATTTTAGATAATAAATTGTTTGTTTTGTTTTTGTTTTGTTCTTTTTAATTGTCTAGATGAAATTATTGGAAAATTTATACAAATTTATTTTTGTAAGTGATTAACGTGGGTCCATTGTTTTGTGTATCAAAGACAGTAAGTTTATGTTTTTAGTGTTTTGATTTTTTAATTAATTATTTGAGAAATAAAACAATTGTCCAAGTGATGCTCGCCATGAATGCTATCGGTACTTGTTACGGATAAAAGTGGATAAATATTAATTAAAGTTTTATTAATATTTTAAATTTGATTTTGTTGAAGTATATCTTTTAAATTTTATATTATTGTTTATTTATAAACTATAACATGATTGCAAGGTTGAATAAATGACCACCAGTTTTATTGGTTTGAAGAGAGACGAAATGCATATAAAAGTTTTGTTAATTGTCCCTTTGGGGGAAATTTGATATAAAAAAAAATTAAAATAAATACTCAATGTTAATTAAATATAATTACATCAACTCCAATAAATGTAGGAGTAAGTTGGAGTTACCTCATTGACAACAACAATTTGATTTGATTAAAATTAAAGTTGGAAACAGACTTTACGATACGAGAGGGTCCACTTATTGGCACCTTCTAATTATGAAGCTTTGGCCCATATAAGTTTAATCTTTAAATTAAGAAATGCAAGTTATTGCTGGATTTGAATTTTGTTTGGCTTTATAAGTTTTTGGAAGAATTCTACCACAAAATCCTGCAACAACCTAATAGGGTTTTAATATCTTAAGGACATAGATTATTCTATTCGTAACACTATATATATAAACCCCTCCGCGTTGTACGTTTTATTGGTAAATCAGTTATAATGGACTGATCTCTTCATACCACTATCAATAGACAAGTCCCGTTTCACCATGCTATAGAGTTAGAGATAAAGTGGATTTTTTTTTTGGAATATGAATGCACCATTATAAAAAGAAAAGTCAGAAGAAAATATTATGTTAGAATCAATCTCTAATTCTTAGAGTAAATAATTCAGCACTCAGTCAAATGCACGAATTAGTCTTTTTGGAGCATGAGCAATATATGTACATAAAAGGAAACCAAACTTAATTGACGGGAGCAACAACCAACCTTACTATTTTAAGGAAATGATTGGATGAAAGGAAACAAATAAAAGAAATGTTAGTATAAAAATATCTTTTCAAATATATTGGGCAAAAAAATGAAAAGGCTGATCAGTTGATAAAACTTTGCTAGTCATTTTCTTGGTCTCAGGCTTCATTATCGAGGTCTCTAAATTGATATGAAGTCACTTTACAAAAGTAAACTTAACTGTAGAGATTAATCAAATGTTATATGTTCATGTTGTTAAATAATAGAAGTGTAGTTTTGTAATTACCCTATAAAGTTAGTTATTAGTGATCACATAATTAGTTAAGTTGTTAAATTACTAGTTAAGGTTAGCTAAGTATATAAAGACGAATGTACACTCAAATACACAAATTTTGGAATAATAAACTCTCATTTTCTCTCTTCCTCTCTATCATCTCGGTATCTCTCTACTCTATCTCTATCTTCTTCTCAATTATCAACATGGTATCAGAGCTTTGCTCGAAAAATTGAAGCTCATGATCTGGATTCCTTACTTCCACAATCATTCTCTGAAATTCTTGTTCTGAAAATTCTATTTCGTTACAATTGGGTGTTGAATTCTTGACAAAGAAGCAATAAAGTCAAAATGGCGACAAATGAAGAAATAGAAAATCTAAATTTTGGTCTCAATACTGGAAATCAAGTGCATCAAGTAACTTGGATCGATTACAATCATTCGCTATTCCTCTCACATGCAGATGTTAGCGAAATTCAAATCATTTCGTTTCCGCTAACAGGTATTGAAAACTACTCTATTTGGAATAGGTCTATGCGAGTAGCCTTGTTAGGTAGAAACAAATTAGGCATGGTTGATGGTACATCGAATAAGGATAAATTCCCAAATTCTATGGGAAATCATTGGAAAGGAGTAAATGTCATTGTTCTATCTTGGCTGATGAATTCAGTGGAAAAGGGTCTTCTTGGAGGAATTATGAATGCCTCCAGTGCTCAAACAGTTTGGGAAGACTTAGCTGAAAGATTTAATAAAGTTGATGGCTCAAGAACTTTTAATTTGCATATAGAAATAGCCACCCTAACTCAAGGTTCTGCATCTGTCTCAGTATTATTTTCAAAACTTAAAGATCTTTGGGAAGAATTTGAGGCTTTGGTTCCTGCACCTGAGTGTGATTATCCTAAATCAAGGGATTTTGTTAACTATCTACAAAAATTGAGGCTATACCAGTTCTTAATAAGGTTAAATGAGTCTTATTCACAAGCACGAAGTCAAATACTTATGAAGATACCTTTATCTACTGTGAATCAAGCCTATGCCTTAATAGTGAGCGATGAGAGTAAAAAATCTATAACAGCAAATGCTGGGATTCTTGGAGCCAATCCTATAAAAAATTTTGAAGTTGCTATGTATACTAGACATGGTGGAGGTGGACAAAACCAAAGGTTCAAGAAAAACTTTAATGTTCAATGTGATTATTGCAAGTTGAAAGACCATATAAAAGAAAATTATTATAAACTTGTTGGGTATCCTCAAGATTTCAGGCAAAAGAAAAGAGCAGGATATAATGCAGCTCATAATGCTAACATTCTAAATGAGAGTGATAATGATCAGAATCAGAATTCTGATGCACCTACTGGTGCATATGGTAAAAATACTAATGTCATGAACCAGTCTGTTTGTGGGAATCGGATGTCATATAATCAAGGGCTGAAAGCAGTTGCAAATCAGTTGGGAAACTACACATTCACAAAAGATCAATATGATCAGATTGTTCAGCTGTTGAATAAAGGAGTAATCTCAACAATCACCAACAATGAAGATTCAGCTGCTAATGCAACATTTACTGATATTGATAAGGCATTATTGGTTTCAAATGGCTCATAAAAATGGATCATAGACACTGGTGAAACAAATCACATGGTGTCTGATACTAATCTTCTGAATAAGTCTACACTAGTTCAGACAACCAATCCTAAGACAGTTTTACTACCCAATGGTGATGTGTCTCTAGTTACACACAGGGGCAAGTTCAATTTATGATAAAAGCACTATAACTAATATTTTTCATGTGCCTCAATTTAAATACAATCTTCTTTAAGTTTAAAAAATGACTAAAGAACTACAGTGTGCTGCAACCTTCTTCCCTAACTTTTGTGTTTTCCAGGATCTCTTCACTGGGAATGTGAGGGAGATTGGTAAAGAAGTATGAGGATTATACATACTACTAGCTATACTGGCAAGGAATAAACAAAGTGTTGTGTATGCTGCAAAGGGATTGACTACAGGTGAAGAAAATTAGATGAATGTGGAGTTATGGCATCAGAGATTTGGACATGTGTCTGTTCTGGTGCTGAAGAAAATACTGCCTATTAGTGTACAAAATATCAGATATAAAATAGATAAATGCACAATCTGTCATTGTGCTAAACAAACTAGATTGCAATTTCCTTCTAGTGATATCAGAAGTATATATTGTTTTGATTCGATTCATGTAGACTTATGGGGTCCTTACAGAATAGCTACATTTGATGGTAATAAGTACTTTCTAACAGTTGTAGATGACTATAGTAGAATGACATAGTGTTTCTTCTTAAACAAAAATCAGATGTATATCAGTGCTTATAACATTTCTTCATTTTTGTCAAGACTTAGTTTAATAAGGTCATCAAGATTATTAAAACAGACAATGACACAGAATTTGTAAATTCCTTGTGTGAACAATTGTTCAAGAATCTTGCGATGATTCATCAAAGAACCCGTGCTTACACTCCTCAACATAATGGAGTAGCAGAAAGAAAGCACAGACACATTTTAGAAATAACAAGAGCTATAAGACTACAAGATAATATTCCCATAAGGTTCTGGGGTCACTGCAATTTGGCTGTAGTATACATACTTAACAGATTACCCAGCTCAGTAATTGCAAATATGTCTCATTATGAAAGGTTACATAACAGAAAACCATCTCTAAGTCACTTAAGAGTTTTAGGATGCCTATGTTTTGCAAAAGTAATTCAGGAACAGGACAAGCTAAGGTCCAAGTCAAAAGTATATGTACATATGGGATATTCAGAAGTTCATAAAGTCTATGTACTATATGATCTAGATAATGGATCTTTCTTCATCAACAGAGATGTAATATTCAAAGAAAACATCATTCCATTTAGAAGAACAGATTTCCACTTCAATACCTATGTTTATAGACACTACACCAAATGTAGGGTCATATATGGACAATTCAGAAATCCTTTTTGAACAAAGGATTAACACACAAACTAATGCAGACTACAGTGGTAATAATTCAGGTAGTCCATCTACAGCTGGTGATATTACAGAAGAAAACTACAATCCTGAATTAGTGCATGACTTTCAAAATAACAATACACTGAGGGGGAGGCACAAGCATCTCAGAACAATCATAATACAACTTCGGGGGAGCTAAAAGCACAACATAACTATCAGAACATATATATCTCTCCTCATACTCAAAGTCAAGCGAATTCAAATCAACTCACTATCAGAAAGTCCACCAGAGATAAACAGCCACCAGTATGGTTGAAGGATTTTGTTTCTCTAAATACTCATCAAGAGATACCTTATTGTCACGTCCTTAGTCGTTAACTAAGTACACATGCGACACTTGACAACTTTCTCACGATCTTTCACAGCTTGCTCACGTTCTTGCTATGCCAAGTCAGTCTTACTACACTCAAGATCGCTAAGAGAATGGTAGAAAGAACACAAGAGAATTGTTAAGGGAAGCTTTGTATTAGAGAGAGAACTTAATTGTTTTGCTTGATGAATTTACAAATGAATGCCCCCTATTTATACTAATCACCTAGGGGCTAGTGTGTAAATAATAATTGTTTCACAAGTCCTTCCGTATTTACAAATAAGTACACCTTCTAGAATTTTCTACAAGCCTAGAAGATTCCAAGGACTTTCCTAGCAATTCCATAAGGATCCAGGGTCTTCCAAAGGAAATGTCCATACTTCTCTAGAATCTTCTCACAATTGCTAGCCTTCCTCTTATGTAAGCTTCCACATGACATTAATATATACAAAATGGCGCCTATGTGGAATGATGATGTGGCGGGTCATCACACTCTCCCCCACCTAATATTGCGGCGACCGCGGCACAATGTTGCTGCATAAATTCTCGGATCTTGTCTTTGAATTGCCACAAGTCTTCATATTTCCACGTGGCCTCCTCCGGTGATTTCCCTTTCCAATGGATGAGGAACATAGCGGTGGCTTTTTGCCCTTGTTTTCGATAGCCTGGTAATCTATGATAGCCTCAATCTCCCTATCATGCGAGGAGGTGATAGTCATAGGTGATCGACTCGATTGGCCCCTACTCGGATCATCCTTATCTTCATGATATGGCTTAAGCATGGTGGCATGGAAGACAAGGTAGATCTTAAGATATGATGGCATGTCAAGCTTTTATGAGATCTTTCCTACCTTGGCGATGATCTTAAATGGCCCCTTATACTTGCGAATCAGATTCTGATGCATGCCCCGTAGTGCCTTAAATTGTCTTGGGTTAAACTTCACCATGACGGTGTCCCCAACTCTATAGTCCGTGGGACAGTGCTTACGGTCCACAAACTTCTTCATCTTCTTAGCTGCCCTATCTAAGTAGGACTTAGCAGTTTCAATCTTCTCCTCCCATCCTTTGGCCATATGATAAGTCCCAAACTCTTTCCCTCGAACGCGGCTGGCAATGAATGTAGAGTTTGTGGCTGTTGGCCTGTGGCTAGATCAAATGGTGTCCGCCCCATGGACTCACTCCTCTGGAAGTTATAAGAGAATTGGGCGATGTCTAGGAGCCTTGCCCAATCTTTATTTGATGCGCGCTTATATAATGCCTCAAGTAGCATTCTAGTAAGGCATTGACCCGTTCTGTTTGTCCATCCGTTTGTGGGTGGAAACTAGTGGAAAAGTGCAGTTCCGTGCCAAGTATGTCGAATAACTCTCTCCAAAAGTTTCCAGTAAAACGAGGGTCTCGATCACTGATAATATACCTTGGTAGGCCCCAATACTTCAGCACGTTCTTAAAGAATAGTTTTGCAGCTTCCTTGGCAGTGCAACCTGGTGAGACGGGCATGAAGGTGGCATATTTGGAAAATCTATCCACCACCACCATAATAGTACCATAACCTTCAATTTTCGGTAGGCAAGTGATAAAGTCCATAGTCACGCTCTCCCATGGATGTTCTGCAACTGGTAGTGGCTCCAAAATTCCCCCGGGTTTTTGTTGCTCAACCTTGTCCTGTTGACAGACAAGAAAAGTCTGCACATAACACTCTATGTCATCTCATATGCGTTGCCAATAGTAGGCTGACTCAACCAAGGCCCTAGTGCGACGTTGACCTGGATGACCAGCCCACATTGTGTCATGACTCTCCCTTATGATCCGCCGTCTAATGTCTCCAAACTTAGGCACGTAGACTCGCCGACCTGTGGTAAGTAGTAGGCCATATTCGACACAAAAACGTCTCGTATTACCCTGGTTGGCTAACTCGATAAGTTGTTTGGCTGCTGGATCATGCTACATGCCTTCTTTTAAAGCCTCACGAATGTCCTATCTTGTTGAACTGATTGCAGCAAGTTCGGCTTTCCGGCTTAAGGCATCGGCTACAACGTTACCTTTGCCTGGCTTATACTCCAGCACATAATCAAATTCGGCCAAGAAATCCTGACACCTAGCATGTTTTGGTGTGAGCTTCTTCTGCATCTGAAAGTAGCTAGTAGCTGCATTGTCGGTCTTTACCACGAACCTTGACCCGAGCAAATAAAGTCTCCATGTGCGAAGGCAATGCACAATGGCAGTTATCTCCTTCTCTTGCACCGTGTAACGCCGCTCCGTCTCATTTAACTTACGGCTCTCAAATGCTATGGGATGCTTATCCTGCATCAAGAAACCCCCAATGGAAAAGTATGAGGCATATGTATGCACCTCAAATGTCTTGGCAAAGTCAAGTAATGCCAAGACTGGATCCTCTATTACAGCTTCCTTGAGGTCTTCAAACGCCTTTTGGTAACGGTCCATCCAAACCCATGGCTTGTTCTTCTTTAGCAACTTCGTAAATGGTGCGGCCTTTGCTGAGTAGCCACTGATGAACCGCGATAGTAATTAACAAGGCCAAGGAAGGATCTCAACTTTGTTACCTTTATAGGTTCCTCCCACTCCTGGATAGCACGTAACTTAGCCTCGTCCATGCGTAGCTCGCCATTGCTAATAACATGGCCTAAGAGTGAAATTTTGATTGTGCAAACTCGCATTTCTGCCTATTGATGTATAGCTCGTTCTCCTGCAAGACTTGGAAAACCTTCCTTAAGTGCTCCATGTGCTCCTCCAAGGTGTTGCTGTAGATGACTATGTCGTCTAGGTAGACTACCACAAACTGATCAAGGTAGGGATGAAAAATCTTGTTCATAAGGGTGCAAAATGTGGCCGGTGCATTGGTTAAGCCGAAGGGCATCACCAACCACTCAAAGGCTCCATATCTCGTCACACATGTTGTCTTCGACTCATCCCCTTCTGCAATGCGAACCTGATAGTAGCCATTGCGAAGATCCACCTTGCTAAAGTACTTGGATTTCCCTAGTTTATCGAACAAGTCAACATTGAGTGGGTCGGGTACTTATTCTTCACTGTGACCTTATTAAGTGCTCGGTAGTCTATGCACAGGTGCATTGATCCATCCTTCTTCTTCTGGAACAATATTGGTGCACCGAAAGGTGCCTTTGATGGGCGAATATGACCAGCATCTAGCAGCTCTTTCAATTGTTTCCTGAGCTCCTCACTCGGGCGGTGCCATACGATATGGGGAAAATGCAGGTGGCTTAGCCACTGCCTCCAACTCAATCTTGTGATCCACATCTCGCCTAGGCGGCAAGTGCTTAGGTAACTCCTCGGGCATGACATCTTTGTTTTCCTCAAGAAGCTTCTCTATGCAAGGTGGCAGTATCTCTTGAAAACTCTTGTCCTCTTATAGACTTGCAATGGTTGCCACGAACGTCGGCTCCTCTTTCTTGATCCCTTTGACAACCTGCATGGCTGAGAGTTGTGCTTGGATCTAACCGTGTGTCATAGTCACGGTAGGTACCATGCAAGCTCCTTCTTGCTCCATAACCAAGAGACGTTGGAGGTAGGGGTCGATCAAAGTATGAAAATGTATAAAGAACTCTTGCCCCAGTATGATGTCAAAGATATCCATAGTGGTTACAATAAAGTTTGTCATACCTTTCCAAGTTCCCAATTTGACACCAACTCCATTAGCTACCCCACGAGCATCTTGTACCTCGGCATTCACGGTCTTGACACGAGAATTGGTTGGATCAAGCTTTAATTCTAATCTCTTTGCGGCAGCCTTAGTCACAAAATTATGAGTTGCTCTGGTATCCACCATTTCACGAGCGGGCTTGTTGTTGATGGTGAGATCTACGTACTGATTTCCATTCTCGGTATTTTGGATATCTTGCTTCGTGACAACACCACATAATCCGATCATACCCAACTGTGCGGTTCCCAAGCTCTCTCCTTGCGACTGCTCCTTCTGTTCATGGACCATGACACTGAAGCTCTTTAGGTCGGGAAAGTTCCCGAAGCCGTGCGGCCCTACGCATATATAGCATCCCTTCTTCTCGGCATGTGCCTTCTTCTCGGCGTAGCTTTGGCGGCCACTCGACTTCTTGGAATCTTGAGTCTTGTAGTATTGTTGTTGTATCTCCTTGCCTTTACCACGGTCTCCCCAGCCTTTGACATTGCTAACCTTTGACTCCTTGCCTTTGCCTTTATCGTGCTTGTCATGCCTGAAATCCATCAATGATTCAGCCTCCGGTATGGCTTGGTCTATATCCACGACTTACCGGCATTGCAACTCTTGTTTAGCCCAATTTTGCAACCCGTCCATGAAGTGGAACAACAAGTCATCATTGGTTAGGTTGGGAATTTGAAGCATAAGGGTAGTGAATTGCTTGACGTAGTCACGTATGCTCCCTGTTTGCTTCAACTCCCTAAGCTTGCGCCTTGCCTCGTACAAAATATTGTTTGGAAGTAATTGTCGCTTGAACTCGGCTTTAAACTGATCCTACGTGCTAATAGTGCATAAGCCTTTATCCACGTCGGTCGTCTTCCTTCTCCACCATAGCATGGCAGTTTCTGAAAGGTACAACACTGCAGTGTTGATCATGGCCTCGTCGTCCCTCAATTTGTCGTGCCTGAAGTAGTTCTCCAAGTGTCAAAGAAGTTTTCCACTTCTTGTGCATCACGAACACCTTTGAACACCGGGGGTTTGGGAGCCTTTATCTTAGCCTCCCTCATCACCACAACATTATTGGCTTCCTCGGTCACGCCAGCACTAAGATGATCCTCGAGTGACTCTATTTTTGCCTTTATAACATTGATAGTACTCAAAGCCTCTATGAGTCTGCACTCTAAGGCAGTGATGGTTTGCCTTAGTTCCATCTCGGTCTGTGTACGTCCCTCCAAGTAATTTTGGATACTCTCAATCTATTCAAGAGTGTGCCCCTCAAGAACGCTAAGGGTGCCTTCCATCTTACCCAAACATTAGCCAAATATCTCTACGGCATCGATCCCCGTGTTCATCTTCATCACCCGCTCTTTACCGAGCGAGACGTCCTCGGGCGGGACCTCCAATTCACCCTCACTCGCCTCAGTGGTAGATAGTTCTTGGGATGTAAGCCCTTCGTTTGACACAACCTCGGGTGTCACCTCCTGGCTCTTGTTGGTGGCATTCCTCTTTTTGTTACGACCGCTCTTGCCAGTATCATCCTGGATGACGTTGGCTTGGGTGTTGGCAGCGTTAATTTCTATGTCTTTCGCCATTCTCTTAGTTGCAACCTTCGCTCTGATACCACGTTGTCACGTCCTTAGTCGTTAACTAAGTACACGTGCGACACTTAACAACTTGCTCACGATCTTTCAGAGCTTGCTCACGTTCTTGCTATGCCAAGTCAGCCTTACTACACTCAAGATCGCTAAGAGGATGATATAAATAACACAAGAGAATTGTTAAATGAAGCTTTGTATTAGAGAGAGAACTTGATTATTTTGCTTGATGAATTTACAAATGAATGCTCCCCTATTTATACTAATCACCTAGGGGCTAGTGTGTAAATAATAATTATTTCACAAGTCCTTCCATATTTACAAATAAGTACACCTTTTAGAATTTTCTACAAGCCTAGAAGATTCCAAGGACTTTCTTAGCAATTCCATAAGGATCTAGGGTCTTCCAAAGGAAATGTCCATACTTCTCTAGAATCTTCTCACAATTGCTAGCCTTCCTCTTATGTAAGCTTTCACATGGCATTAATATATGCCAAATGGTGCCTATATGACATGATGATGTGGCAGGTCATCACACTATGCCTTAAATAAATATATAAGGTATGATCATCTATCTCCTAAATATTAAGCCTATACTGCTGCTTTTTCATCAACTACTGAACCTACTACATATGCTGAAGCAAGTAAAGATCCAAGATGGATACAAGCTATTAAAGAAGAAATAAAAGCTCTTGAAGGTAATAATACCTGGACATTAGTCATATTACCTGAGGGTAAGAAACCTATAGGATGCAAGTTGATATATAAAATTAAGTACAAGGCATCAGGAGAGATAGAGAGATTTAAAGCTAGATTGGTAGCAAAAGGTTATAGTCAACAAGAAGGAATTGACTATCAAGAAACCTATTCACCAACTGTAAAAATGGTTACTGTTAGAACAATATTAGCTCTGGCAACAGCCAAGCAATGGCATATACATCAAATTGATGTATACAATATTTTCTTACAAGGTTATCTATTTGATTAAATCTACATGGATTTACCACAAGGATTTAGGAGTCAGGTGGAGCAGATTGTATGTAGACTCACTAAATCCTTGTATGGGCTAAAACAAGCCCCAAGGCAATGGAACTTAAAATTTTTTGAAGCACTTTTAAACTTACAGTTTAAACAAAGTCAATTTGATCATTCCTTATACATAAGGAAAACATATGAAGGTATGGTTTTGGTACTGATATATGTTGATGATATGTTAGTTACAGGAAGTAATTTAAAGCTGATCCAGGACACAAAAACTTCTCTACAAAACATCTTCAAGATGAAAGATTTGGGAGAGTTAAGGTACTTTCTGGGATTAGAATTTGCTAGGTCCAACAAAGGCATTGTTATGCATCAGAGAAAATACATATTAGAACTTATAGCAAAAGTTGGATTAACTGCAGCAAAACCCTCAACTACACCAATTGATATCAATGTTAAGCTTACAACAAAACAATATGATGATCACACCTCAAAGGATGAAAGATCAGTCGAAGATCCTACTGTGGATAAGACAACCTATCAAAGGTTAATAGTTAAACTTTTGTACCTCACTGTCACTAGACCAAATATAGCTCATGGAGTTCAAACTCTAAGTCAATTTCTTCAGCAACCAAAGAAATCTCATATGGAAGCTGTCTTAAGAATTGTGAAGTATGTGAAAAATAATCATGGACAAGGTATTCTGTTATCAAGTCAATATAACACAACTATCACATCATATTGTGATGCACTGGGCAACTTGTCCAGTAACTAGGTGATCTGTCACAGGTTTTTTGATCAAGGTAGGCAATTCTCTAGTATCTTGAAAGTCCAAAAAGCGAACAACTATATCAAGAAGTTCAGCAGAAGTAGAGTACAGAAGCTTAGCTGCAACAGTAGCAGAATTGACATGGCTACTGGGAATGTTGAAAGAAATTGGTGCAGAAGTTAAATTGCCAGTAGACATTTTTACTGATAGCAAAGCAGCTATTCAGATTGCTGCTAACGTTGTTTATCATGAGAGAACCAAACATATAGAAATCGATTGTCACTTCATAAGAGAAAAAAATTCAACAAGGACTATTTTGCACAAAGTATATACCTACCAATGATCAACCTGCATATTTGTTCACAAAAAGATTGAGTAAAGTTCAGCATGCATATCTGAGTTCCAAGTTAGGTGTTTTTGACATCTTTGCACCACCTAACTTGGGGGGAGTGTTAGATAATATAAGGATAATTATGTAATAACCATATAAAGTTAGTTATTAGTGATTACATTATTAGTTAAGTTGTTAGATTAGTAGTTAAGGTTAATTAAGTATATAGAGACGAATGTACTCTCAAATACACAAATTTTGAAATAATAAACTCTCATTTTCTCTCTTCCTCTCTATCATCTCTGTATCTCTCTACTCTATCTTTATCTTCTTCTCAATTATCAACACATACAAAGGCAAGTTGCGAAAAAAGATTACTTTATTAAATTTTCACGATTTCTTTTCTCCTTGAATTTCTTTCTCAAGTTAATTTCCTTATAAAATTAAAAGAAATTCAAAAAAGAAAAAGGAAAAGAGGATTATTGAGATGCTTAGGTACTATGACCTATGGGGTTATGACTTATGCCACGTAAATGGTATTATTATTCAAAATGGTACTACTATGTGATGTAAATGAGAAGAGTCAAATCTTCACGAGTACTTACTCCATCTATGGAAATCTATTTTCATTTTAGTCCGTACTAAAAAGAATAACTTTTTTTCTATTTGAAAATAATTTACCTTTATGCAATAATTTATAGTCACACAAACATATATATGCCTCATTTTACACCACAAGTTCAAAAGGCCTCTCACTTTTCTTAAACTCCACATTCAGTCAAATAGATTCACATAAATTAAAACGGAGAAAGCATGTGATAAGTGGGCTGTGGCTCTCGTGAATGGTCGCCGGAAAATTATGTTATTAATTATATAGAAAATTATATTATATATATAAGTTAAGAATTACTTATATATATATATATATACACACACACTTTTAGGGAAAATTTTCAATTTGTCAATGTATGCGACGGTGAATAGTTTTAACTGAAAACCCTTTACGCCTTTCTTGCTACTGTGCAGTCTGTAGCTAATGGAATGTGATTTAGGCAATGACCTCAAAATATCTTCTTAGTTATTGCCTAGCACACTGCTCCCCTTTTTCACTTTAATTCCCAATTTTACTTTTTAATTCAATCTTTAGTTTTCTGCTTTGTGAAGAATAGTAGCAATTACTTTTGTCCGATTTTGGAGCTGTTTGAGTAAGTTCATATGCAAATCAAATTGTTTTTGTATGTATTTTTTAGCTTATTTACGTGTCTGGTAAATATTAAAAAAAATTATAAGCCAAAATCAACCAAAATTTGTAAATTAATCAGCCCAATTGATGTCTTTTCGCGTTATACACATTTCTTGCTTGACCAAGATTATTGCCTATTATAGTTATGGGATCGTTCGTATGCTGAAACAAAATAGAGTTTTGTCCATCCAATTAGGTCAGATAAACACAAATTATTGATTAAGATCAGGAAAAAGAATGCAAAGTGAGTCATCGATTACATCAGAATTGCGATCAAACCAGTGGGGGAATAAGTTGGATTACCTTATTGACAACAACATTTTGCTTAATTAAGTTGGAGAAAAAAGTAGAAGGTTTTCTAGTGGCCCTTTCTAGTTACGACACTTTGTCCAATAACAACACAAACCCAGTGTAATTTCACATGTGATGTCTGAATAGGGAAATGTGTACGTAAACTTTATCCATATCTTGTGAAGGTAGAGCGATTGTTTTCGATAGCTCTCGGCTCAAAGAACATCGAAAATAAAATGACAAACAGTAGCAACAACAATGCAATAAGAGCAAATAACACAACATGTAATAATAAAGAACCAGAAATAAAAGAAACACAAAAATAATAGTAGTACTACTATAAGACTAAGAGAGACTAGCGACTCCGTGTCATACTTCCATCCTAATTCTCGATCTCCACTCTTTCGTATGACACTATGTCCAATAACGTTCAGTCAAAAAGTCTTCCTATACAAGTAAGTGGTTCTTTCACAATTTTTCAAACAACTATGACAACTGCATTTTATGTTCTTTTTCGTTCAAAATCATAAATATGAGTAATATATTTTATATTGGGACCTTTGCATAAATAGTCTGTCAAGTTCACTATTTACTTTTATAATCGGTATATAAAAATTATACATTAATAATATTGTATACGATTAAAATCAGGCTCACCCAATTTTACTATTTGATCGAGATCAGGATGTTGCGTCGAAGGTCGACTTCGATTAAATCGCAAGGATGCGACACCGAGTTAGGATCGAAGTATCTGTCGAGATCGAGGTTGGTAACAATCGAAGCCAAGTGAGACAGACACCGAATAAGATCGGAGGCAGCATAGTAACGGAAAAGCGAGATATCCATGACTGGTCGAGGATCACGGCGTAAATCTCGGAACGGATCGAATTAGGAACGGATAATTAACTAGTCATGTGATTTTCTTATGTAAATAGAGTTATACCATAAGTAGAATTTCTCTACTATATAAATGGGAGTTCTAATCATTTCTAGGACATTATTCACAGAGATCAAATCAATATAATTCTTTCTTTCTCGCTTACATTATTGTTCATCAGCTTGTTCTATTTTCTAACTGTTCTTGCATCTATCAGTTCGAGAGTACTTCGACTCGAGGGATGAGTTCTGTCTGAATACTGGTTTGCTTTATTTATAATTTAATTTTATCATTTATCTTCATATTTATCAATTGGTGTTGAGCGAAATCACGTGTCCTTAAAATCACAATATAAGTTTAATTGTTATCCAAATTTTAGGATAAACAGTTTGGCGCCCATAGTGGGGCTAAGGATAATAGTGATTGCTTAATATTGATTCCAATAATGCACATTACTTTACGCTTGTTCTTGTAAGTATTTTTTCAGGATAAAACATGACGAACTCACAAACAACACCCATACATGGTGACAGCGACCTCGGATTTCACGGGGAAAACGAAAATATAGCCGTCCCAGGGATCGAGGTGCCTCAGGCTGATCTCGAGGGAGCACCAATTTCCAATCCAGTCGACGTCAGTTCACGTATTTCCCTAAATGCAAATTTGGGCACTGATCCCGAAGGAAACATATGCAGGGAATGCCGATCTGGTGGTCGAGGTACGCAGGGTGGAGGAGATGGTGGAGTCAGCCTCCAATTGATATTCGAAATGCTACAGGCTCAACAAGCCGCTATATCACACCTACAAAACCAGCATCGAATGCCGAGGGTGGTCGAACCAAAAGTCATCCACAGAACCGAGCCAATGTTGGAAAGATCAAATCCCAACGAATCGGGGATTTAACTCACCGTAATAAAGATGCTCGAGGAGATCACCAAATGAATTGAATCGGGATACAAGAAAATTGAGGCTAATGATAAGAAAGTAGAGACATACAATTCTGGGTTGACCAAATACCGGGAGCACCGCCGATTTTAAAAGGTATGGACTCAAAGAAGTTTGTGCAGAAGTCGTTCCCCCCAATTGCTGCTCCGAAGACCATTCCAAAGAAATTTCGCATGTCAGAAATTCCTAAGTACAATGGGACCACCGATCCCAATGAGCATGTCACCTCCTATACATGCGTCATAAAAGGAAATGATTTGGAAGATGATGATATCGAATCTGTTCTACTGAAGAAATTTGGAGAAACTCTATCGCAGGGAGCAGTGATCTGGTATCAAAATCTACCACCTAATTCTATCGACTCTTTCGCCATGCTTACAGACTCTTTCGTAAAGGCACATGCCGGGGCAATAAAGGTTGCGACGAGGAAATCAGACCTTTTCAAAGTGAAACAAAAGGATAATGAAATGCTGAGAGAGTACGTATCTCGATTCGAGATGAAACGTGTCGCTCCCCCCTTTTTCCTCGCGGAGTCGGGGTTTTGACATTTTGGGACAACTCCTTTTCTTTTTTGGGAAAAAGGTATGGAAATTGAAGATTCACCACCTAACGGATTTAAGGTGCATTAGGGCACCTAATGCAAGTAACTAATATAAACCGATTTGCGTTACCAGAGATTGGGTAAGGGTTTGAAATTACCTTGAGGGGAAGGTATTAGGCACCCCTCGAGGTCCACAATGGTGGGTCCCGACCAAACTCATATTTTGAGTTAGTCATTAAGCAAATAAAATAATTTAAGCACATAGAGATTAATAAAAAACAAGAATAAGAGAGTTCCTAGATTTATTAGCCTATAGGATCACATATGTGCAATACCTGGTAATCTTTCCTCAACTAGAGGGGCTACACGTGGCATTAGCGCACATGTCATCATATCCTTTACTACCCAATTACCCTCGTCTTAGCGGTTATAAGCCATTTTAATTAGACGAACTCTATGCGTGCATTACCCGTCCCTTCCTTATGGCCATGGAGGTGTTTAGGACCTCTATTTTAGGCAGTTCGAGACTCTCTTGAGGTGCTTAAAGGAGAAAATCTAAGCGAGAAGCAAGATCAAATAGGACATTCACATAAGGAACAATTAAAGGCTCACTTTTACCTCCTCAATTATGCAGACAATAGCACGTCTCAAACAGCAGGATTTCAGACATTTCAAAGTCCTAAAGCAGGATATCTAAGTGAGCGTGAAAATAGACTGTATGCGATATCTATTAAAGCGAGGCAGTGAAGACCTGATCAGTTTGCCTACTGATTTTAGGACTTGCTTAATCTGTGGAGTTCACAAACAATTAAACAAAGCACAATTTTACCATTTTTACAAGAGTTTAATTACGCTACAGGCTTACCTAGGCATGAATCTGGGATGTCCTATGGACATGATATCTAATTGTTAATCAGAATCTTAATACTAACAAGTGATTTTAAACAGGCAATTTGAGTTCGTTATGTCCTATAGGCATGCTGTCTAGGTGCTGAACATTACAGAACAGATTGTGATGACCCAAGGGGGTCATTTTATGAATTAAGACTCCGTTCTAGGCTTCTTAGCCATAAGAAGACTAATTTTAGTTATCATGATTTGTGTGCGTAGTCCGGGCGTGAAAACGGAAAGCTTTTATATGAAAATATAAGAAATAATAAAAATAGAATTAAAATTTAGTTTTAGTTGACTTGAGTCAACATTTTTAGTAAACAGACCCGGATCTGTATTTTGACGATCCCGGAAGGTCTGCAGTAAAATATGGGACTTGGGCGTATGCCCGGAAATGAATTTCGAGGTCCCAAGCCTTAGAAATCAATTTTTGAAAGAAATTGTTTTGCTGATTAATAAAATAAAGAAAAGAATTAATGTTTGAAACCATTGGTATCGGGCTCGTATTTTGGTTCCGGAGCTCGGTACAGATTTTTTATAGTATTTGAATACTAACTGTGAAGTTTGGTGAGAATCGGAGTTTATTTGACGTGATTCGGACGTCCGATTGAGAAATAATGAAATTGAAGTGTTTTTGAGAAAAATGATGAGTTTTGAGGTTTAATTTATAGTTTTACATGTTTTCATTAAAGGGGGGAAAAGAGGGGTGATTTGATCGCATGAACAAATCCGTATGATGTTTTTAGACTTGAGTTCATGTTTGGTTTAGAGTCCCGAGGGCTCGGGTGAGTTTCGAATAGGTTTGGGTTGTGTTGCGCTCGTTCTTTCTTATGCTTCGACGTCGTTTCTTCAAGCATGAATGATACCATATTGAACAAATGAGCTCCGATTTCTGTTTTGAATGAAGTATTAGATTGTATCGTAATTACGGACCCGTAGCAAAAAGAATTGTTGAATTTGGACATCGTATGAGGATTTTATGGTCATTTTACTAAGGTTGCCAGATTTTTCAGATTAATTATGAAATTGCCACTGACAGCATATTTAAAAATCTGCACTATTTGCAAATATTAAAACCTACATATCTCATTCATTATAAGGTCAAATTGAGTGATTCAAAAGCCTAACTTGACCAGAATTTTACAAGAAATCCATTCGAGATATAAGAACTGAGTTTCGGGATCATTTGTTATAAGAAACAAGGCAGAATAGCCGGCAGAAAAAATATATTAAACCAGGGTTTGTCATTCGGTCATATTTTGAGTTGGGGAGCTCGGATTTGTGCGATTTTCACCATAGGGATTGGGGTAAGTGTTCTCTACTCATTTTATTTTGTTATATTTCAATTACCCAATGTTTTTCATCACTTTTAAATCAAAAACTAAGAACTTTCATGGTAAAAATTGAGGGTTTGGGTAGAATTAGAGAATTTTGTAAAAATTGAATCTTTACCTCGAATTGAGGTAGGATTTCGAAACTAATTGTATATTCGGGCTCGTGGGTGAATGGGTAAACGTAAATTGGTCCGAATCCCGAGTTTGGACCAAGCGGGCCCGGGGTCGGGCTTTAACTTTTTTTTTTTGCGAAAACTTAGGAAAAATTATAATTTTCAGTAAAGTTAGTTCCTTTAGCATTAATTAATGATATTAAGTTAATTATGGTTAGATTCGAGTGTATTGGAGGTGAATTCAAGAGGAAAA